>JAOXYD010129417.1:0-11008 GCA_028565735.1 Pinacopodium congolense | reverse complement strand
CCTAAACATTTAAAACTAGTCTTAAAGCCCATTCTCTCCTTAAGACATCAAAAAAGTTTTTGATAGTTTCAATCCTATCAAAGCTCCTAGTGTTGATGGCTTCGATGCTCATTTCTTCAAAAGCACTTGGTCGATTATTGGTAATGAGATGTCAGAGGCCATAATGGATTTCTTTTAGCATGATAAACTTCTATAGGAGGTTAACTCAACTTCTATTAACTTTGTGTCTAAATGCCCCAATCTCATTAGAGTCATTGACTTTAGTCCTATTTCTTGTTGTAATATAATTTATAAGGTCATTTTTAAATTACTTACCAAGAGACTTTCGAGTGTCTTACATTCCATTATCAATCCAAACTAGTATGTCCTTGTTAAGAATAAAAGAATAGGGGATAACATTCTCATAGCCCAGTAAATTCTTAAGAATTATCACATGAATAATGGGCATGATAGGTGTACTTTCAAAATAGACCTTAGGAAAGCTTATAACTCTATTGAATGGGATTTCATTCTTTCAACCCTTAAGGCCTTTGGATTCCCTTATATATATATGAATTGGATTCAGTAATGTATAACTTCCCCCTATTTTTTCCATTCTTATAAATGGAGAAACTACCAAATTCTTCAAGGCCAAGTCTAGACTTAGACAAGGTGTTCCTTTATCCCCTTATTCGTTTATCATCTGTATGAAGGTCTTCACCCTAATATCCTACTCCTATACCTAAGCTCATCATTCTTATAAATATCATTGAAGATGCTCGAAACTTTAATTTACTTATCTTTTGTTTGCAAATGATCTTTTGCTTTTTTTCAGTAATGGACCTTCCCTTAGTTAGAGTCCTCTTTAAAGCTTTAGATCACTTTTTTAACATCATAGTTCTTTTCTTTGCATTAATTTTACCAAAAGTCAAATTGTTCTACTCCCCCTCTTCTGAAGAGCTAGCTATGAGAATTAGCTAGATTATGGGTATCCCTATTATTCAACTTCCTATAAAATATTTAGGGATACCTCTTCTATCTTCAAGACTTTCCAAAAGGGATTCAAAGCCCCTCATGGATAAGAATGATTGAAGAATCTCTTTTTGGATCAATAAAACCCTCTCTTATATTGGTAGGCTTCAATTGATAGTTTCTATTCTCACTAGCTTCTAAGTTTACTGATTTACTCATTTTTTACTTCTAAAGGCTGTCATTAGGGAAATAGAAAGGAAGCTAAGTAATTTTCTTTAATCTGGTCCAAATGCGAGCAATAACCTCCCTAAAGTCAAATGGGATGATATTTGTAAACCTAAAAAAGAAGATTAGGTATTAAGCACCTTAGTTCTTGGAATAAAGTTTTATTATGGAAGAGAATTTGGATTTTGTTTAATAACAAGGAATCTCGTTAGGTAAAATGGATCCATAATATTATCATTGAGAATAAGAGTTTTCAAAACATGAAGCCAAAATTTGAAGAATCTTGCAGTTGGAAGAATATCTTAAAAATTAAGAATTATCCTAATAATCACTTTCAGATGAAAATTGGCAATGGGAAGGACACGTTCATTTGGCACGGTTTGTGTCACTCCCTTAGAATCCCTAGCATAACTTTCACCCCTATTTAGATTTTCAATTCTAGTATTCCTATAAATCCTAGAGTTGCCTCAGTCTACTTGAACAATTGAAGATGGCCTAATCTAATAACCTGATCATCAATTACTTGGTCCAATTTCTTATCCCCTTTCATCCTTCCCCCTTTGGGAATGACCAACTTGATTAGGTATCACATTCCTAAAAAAAACTTCACAAATAAGTCGACTTATAAAATCTTCAAACCTCCTCATCCTCCTCTTGTTTCAATAAAACTAGTTTGGCACAAAACTGCCTTCCTTAGGCAGAACTTTATCTTTTGGATGGCTTGCCTTGACAAGCTTCCAATATTGGATATTCCTAAATATGCCTAACAATTGTATCCTTTGTAAAATGGATATGGAGTCTAATGAACATCTTTTATGTACTTATCCTTTTGTTCACTATTGCTAGATCTCAAAACCTTCTGCCCACCCCATCCTTTCCCTCAACCCTCTCTCATAAACTATCCATTGGATATTAAGCCTAACCTTTAGACTTCTAACTTTGTTGCTAAAAACCTACCTTTCCATAAGTATGTACACTATTTGGCAAAAAAGGAATAGTAGAGCATTCAGAGATTCTACTACTGCAGTCCATAGCATTGTTTCTAAAGATAGCAATTTAATCAGAGTGATCCTCGTTTCAAAATTAAATGCGATCTAAAACTTTTCTCTTATATATTAAATTATGAATAACACTTTTTATGTAGGTATACTTAGCAAAAACAGGAAGTATTGAGTACTAAAAGGAAGAGAAGAAGCAGTAATTCAAGAAAGACTATTTACATTATTGATCCCATCCCTAAATCTAATGAAGAAAGGAAGTCTGGGAAAAGATATGTTATATTAAGGTTGGATTCCATAAAACAGAAGGTGAAGAGGAGGATCTCTTTTTCTTTAGACACGGAGTATTCATCACTATCTTTATAGTTATAGTTAGCTGAAAGGGAGTTTCAACTTATGATTAGAAATTTTCTCAAAGAGTCGAATAATCAAAGGAACTACTCAACATAAATCTCCTCCTCCTTAACTTCAATTACACCTGGATAGCTTTTTATTGTTGACCTAGATAATATCAAGGAGTTTCCTAAAAAGAGGAAGAGAGACAATTTTAAGTGGATGGTGAAAGAAAGAAAAGAGAACAAAGGGAGAAAAATAGAAGGATATAAAAAAACTATATAAGGTCCTAACTCAAATAGGCATGTTATGTTTTAGTGTGTGGCGGAGAATCAATTAAGAAGGAACCTTAAAAAGCTATTAGTGTGGTTTGCAACTGAAATCAATATGGAAGTAATTCTCCATTGTTTATGCTTTATTAACGGTAGTTAAACAAATTGTATAGCTTGGTTTTGTTTTAATATTATACTAGTTTTCTATAAAACAAATTGCACAAGAGTAGAGAAGAAAAAAAAATCACTTATATGTACAACTTAAAATACAAAGTAAAGAGAGTTCTTTAAGATGGATCTGATTAAAATTATCAAAATATATTTAGTTATATTTGTACTATTTATTATATGTAAAAATGTGTTAAAATCATAAATTGGGCCTTACTCAATCCGAAAAACTAACTCAAAAGTTTGAGGTTCTCCAATCTTATAAATGGATCACTACATTCATGTGTAAGTCATATGGGATACTCAATACACCTCCCTCAGCCTAAACAGGGCTAGACCCCATGTCTAAAGATAGTTTCATCCCACACCATCGGGCTCTAATATCATGTTAAAGTCATAAATTGGGCTTTACTCAATCCTAAAAGTTAACTAAAGAGTTTGAAGTTTCCCAATCTTATAAATGGATTACTATACTCATGTGTAAGCCATGTGAGATACTCAACAAAATGTTTTGGTAATTTGTCCAACTGATGACTAATGTTAGACCAATTTTTTTTTTCTCTTGAAATTCATAAACAACTTTGACACCATTAAACTATTTTTCAAGTGTATGCTCAAATAAAAAAAAAAAAAGAACTACATGGCTCGGAGATAGGCAGTCCCTCTTGACTTTAGCTGAGGTTTACGTGAGCTTCATCTAATTTTTGAGAGGGATATTTTTAATTTATTTTTTAAAATTTTCAAAATGTATAAATTAATATTTTTATGATTTTTAAAATTTTTGTTTTTATAATTTAAAGGTTTTTCAGATTTAGAGTTTAAAATTTTAATATTTAAAATTCATTATTTATAATTTCGGGTGTTCAGATATAATTTAGGCTTTAACTTTTAAGTTTAAAGGTTTTAAAATTTAGAGTTTAATTTATAAATGTTAGAATTAAAGAAGGATAAACTTGAAATTGGCCTTTTAAAATATTTATAAAAGACCATTTTACCCTTAAAGTATTATTAAAGTTGATTTATTAATGTTGCATTGAAGATTCTAACAAAATAAGCGTCGTACATGGCCACAATTCAAAGACACTTCACACCATGCAACCGCTGTGATTTAGCTTGAGAGGTTACTGAGAAAAAGATTGAGACAAAAATAGCTAAATTAATAAGTTGTTTTCTGTTATAAATTCCTGACAGCCATATTGTGGTCCTTTAGGAAGTTAACTATGGTTAAGGAGCAAAAAGATTCCTATCAATTTTGATTATTTTAGTCGCAGTGGACCGCACTAAGATTAGAAACCCTATCGTGAAGCATTAATTATCCATTCTGCAGAACCTACGATAAGTTCTGCTCTAACTTATACATCTTTTTAAAAAGTTTTTTTTAATGTTGAATAATTTGTATAATTTATTTATTAATATGTATTTTAAATATATATAAGAATATTTTATATAAAAATTTAAATTTATTTTATATTTAATTATTACTATTAAATTAATTTTTATCATAAAATTTAATTAATTGTATTTTTATTTTAGGTTTTTATTATAAATATTAATTAAACAGATTTTTATTTTTGTAAAAGAAATAAAAATAAAAAATTACAAAAAAAACATAAGTGATACAATAATCGTCCCTAACTTGCTTGCAACTCAGCTTCATTTTTGGTTGTTGAATTAACTTGATTGGTTGAGGAGTTGAGAGACAACATTAATACGTGCAATGATGACGAACTCTTACCAAATTCATGGATTAGGACGGAGAAGAATAGTGGAAAAAGGCTCTGTGCTATCTTATTATATCTAATTGGATTGTTAGTTATAATTTTTATATTTTTTATTAATTTTATATTTTTAAAAATTTTTGTGTTGTATTATTATATTATTTTTTAAAATTTTTGTATAATTTTTTTAAAATTTTTATATTAAAAAAGAAATAAAAATAAAAAATAAAAACTCAACTAAATATACCCTTGGATTCCGCAAAACAAAAGGTGAAGAGGATAATCTCTTTTCTTTATATATGAAGTATTCATCGCTATCTTCAGTCACGGCTATTAAAGTATTATTAAAATTGATTTATTAAAGTTGCATTGAAGATTCTAACAAAATAAGGGTCGTACATGGCCACAATTCAAAGACACTTCACAGTTCACACCATGCAACCGATGTGATTTAGCTTGAGAGGTTACTGAGAAAAAGATTGAGACAAAAATAGCTAAATTAGGCCTTATTTGTTTATACTTTTGTGTTTTGATTTTTAAAATATAAAAATTAATAAAAATAATAAAAAAATATAAAATATAATATATTAATACAGTATAAAAATTTAAAAAATAATATAAAAATTAATAAAAATAACAAAAATTAATATATATATATATTAAAAATTAAAATAAAAAATAATACCAAACATAATAAGTTATTTTCTGTTATAAGCTCCTGATAGCCTACTATAGTCCTCGAGGAAGTTAACTATGGTTAAGAAGCAAACAGATTCCTATAAATTTTGATTATTTTAGTCGCAGACCGCGCTAAGATTAGAAAACCAAGCATTAATTACCCATTCTGCAGAACCTACGATAAGTTCTGCTATAACTTATAAATTTTGTTGGGTTCGACTACGCAACAAAGTATTCCATACCATTTCGTTCTAGTCAGTACTAGTCGAAACGTTTCGTTTTGGACTGAAAATAGAACGAAACGGTTAAATACTATTTCAGAAGTAAATATCGGTTGGTACGGGCCGATTTCAACCAGTATGGTACATACCAACTGATACCAATCAGTACCCAAAAAATAAAAAATAATTTTTTTTTAAAAGAAAAAATTTTATTTTAATTTTTTTTGAGTTTAAAGTTAAGTTAAAAATTACACAATATAATACATTTATAGATTATTTTTTAAATTTTATAAAATTTAGAAATTAATTTATAATTTTAAATAATTATCCGAAACGATACCAGTATTAACTGGTACTGGTGCATTACCATTTTTTAGACAAATTCGATACCGATACCACTACAGTATTTAATAAACTGCTACGCAACCTCGTGTACGAAGTTGCGATAGGTGGGACCTGCAAACAGATTCCTATAAATTTTGATGGGTTCGACTATGTAATTCCCATGTACGGGGTTGCAACAGGTTTTTATTATTTTTAAGACAGGTCTCATCAGTTTTTTATTATTTTTAATGTGGGTTTTACCAAATTTTAATATAAAGTTTCACGTATACCCTTCATCCTATTTAGAAATTACAAAAAAATCTATATGTAAAATACTAAAATGTCCCTCATTTACTTACACAATTAACAAAACCTAGTGGAATCTACTTAAAATAATAATAAAACCTGGAAGGACCTCACGTGTCCCACCAGCGGGCTGTTGCAACCCCCTTTTACGGGAGTTGCATTAGCCCTAACTACAGTTAATAAACCGTGAGCAACGATTTATGAAAATTTATAAACCTTATCCTATCCGTTAGGGTTTAGGTTACGGTTTAACCGATAGTTTTTAATCGTCGGTTAAACCATAATCGTTATTTTATTAATTTTAAAATTTTATTTATAAACTTACAAATTTTTAATTTGAAATCTAAAAAAATGTCAAATATAATAAGTTAGATATAAAAATATAAAATTAAATGAATTAAAATATATGAGAATTATATATAAATTATAAGGAAAAATTAAATAAATTAATGGATTTGAACTTAATTTTAAAGTTATAGAAAAAAATAAAAAAAGTAAATAATGAATTGTATTTATAGTTATAAAAAATATAAAAAATTAATCCAATGCCAATGGTTTCATAACTGTTGGTTGCCAATGGTTGACATGCCAAAGGTTGTAACTGTTGTCACAGTGCCAACAGTTTCTTATTAATTTTTTATTTTTTAAATATTTTTTATAACTATAAATACATCTTTTTATCAATACAATTTCTTTCACAACAATTATAACCTCTCTCTCTCTCTCTCTCTCTCTCTCTCTCGCTCTCTCTCGCTCTCTCGTTGTCTCTCGCTCTTTCTCTAAAGTAATATATTCCATCTACAATTTACAATTGTTTCATTTTTTAAAATAATACATCTTTCTATCAAACAAAATTTCACAAAAAGTTACATATTTTTTTAAATAATTTTTTAATATAAAGTTAAATTTTGTTTAATTTTTTAAATATATTTTAAATTAATTTTTAATTAATTGATCGACAGTTTATAATTACGAATAAACTGTCAGTTTAACCACCGGTTCACGATTTTTAAATTAGTTTAACTGTAACTGAAATTGTTAGCAATAATTTCGGTAACTATTTAAAACCGTTGGCCATGATTAAGGTTTCTAAACTAGTTAAAAACCTAACCGTAATGAGGACTAAGTTGCGTAATTAATTCAAATTTTGATTATTTTAGTCGCAGTGGACCGCACTAAGATTAGAAAACCTATCTTGAAGCATTAATTACCCATTCTGCATAATCTACAATAAGTTTGTTATAACTTATACATCTTTTAAAAATAATTTTTCATATTAAATAATTGATATAATTTATTAATTAATATATATTTTTAATATATATCAGAATATTTTGTTATAAAAATTTAAATTTATTTTATATTTAATTATTAACATTAAATTAATTTGTTATCATAAATTTCAATTAATTATATTTTTTATTTTCAGGTTTTTATTATAAATATTAATTAAACATTTTTTAAAAGGAAATAGAAGTAAAAAATTACAAAAAAAACATAAGTGATACACTAATCGTCCCTAACTTGCTTTCAACTCAGCTTCATTTTTGGTTGAACTAACTTGATTGGTTGAGGAGTTGAGAGACAACATTAGGAAATGCAATGATAACGAACTCTTACCAAATTCATGTCTTAGGATGGAGAGGAATATCTTAGTATGTTTAATTGGATTGTTGATTGTAATTTTTTTATTATAATTTTTGTAATTTTTATTAATATATATATATATATATTTAGATTCTGTGTTATATTAATGTATTGTTTTTTTAATTTTTATATTTTAAAAAATAAGAAACAAAAATAAAAAACAGAAATCCAACTAAACATACCTTTAAGGTTGGATTCCACAAAACAAAAGGTGAAGAGGATAATCTCTTCTTTAGATACCGAGTATTCATCGCTATCTTCACAGTTACAGTCAGTTGAAACGGAGTTTCAACTTATGATTAGAAATTGTCTCAAATAATTCAAGCAACTACTCGATAGACATCTCCTCCCCCTTAACTCAATTACACTGGATAGTTTTTTATGGATGACCTAGATGATATCAAGGAGTTTCTTAAAAAGAGGAAGACAGAAATTTTTGAGAGGAAGGTGAAAGAAATAAAAGAGAACAAGAGGAGAAAAGTAGAAGCATCTAAAAAAAACTATACAGGGTCCTAACTTAAAACAGGCATGTTATGTTTTAGTTAGGCAGAGAATCAATTAAGGAGAACCCCTAAAAAACTATTAGTGTGGTTTGCAACTGAAACTAGTATGGGAATAATTCTCCCTTGTTTCTGTTTTATTAATTGTAGTTAAACAAATTGTACAGCTTGGTAAATATTATACTATTTTTCTATTAAAAAAAATTACACAAGAGTAAAAGAGAAGAAAATTCACTTACATGTACAACTCAAAATACAGAGTAGAGAGAGATCTTTAAGATGGACCTGACTAAAATTGCCAAAATATCTCTAGTTATATTTGTACTATTTATTATATGTACAAATGCTTTGGTAGTTTGTCCCTACTGATGACTAATGTTAGACCGCATATTTTTTTTCTCTTCAAATTCGTAAACAACTTTGACACCATCAAACTCTTTTTCAAGTGTATGCTCAAATCCCAAAAAACAAAAAAAAAACTACGTGGCTCAGAGATATCCAGTCCCTCGTGGCTTTGGGTGAGGTTTATGTAGGCTTCATCTAATTTTTGAGGAATATTTTTAATTTATTTTTAAAATTTATAATTAAAATTTGTTATTATTTTTTAAATTTTATTTTTATAATTTAAGGTTTTTTAAATTTATAGTTTAAAATTTTATAATTTATAATTTCGGGTGTTCAGATCTAAGATTTTTTTTGTTTTAAAATTTAAGTTTTAAGGTTTGAATTTGCAAAGTTTAGATGTAAAGGATGATAAATTTGAGTTTGCCTTTTTAAAGATCTATTAAAAGACCATTTTACCCTTAAAAGTCATGGAGGCTACCACCCAATGACCGCCGCCGCCAAGAGATAGTCGTCTTTTAATCAAATTTGCAACGCACATCTTTTTGTGGTCATGAAACCATGTTATGTTAAATGTCGTATTAATACCAATTAGAAACTAGTCAGGAATTGAAATATTTTATATTATATTTAAATACCGATCAATATTAAAAATATAAGTAAATACCGGTTAATATGTGCTATGCTAGTCAGTATTATTTTTTTATATTTTGACATTTTTACGTTTAAAATTAAGTTAAACGTTATATAATATAATAAATTTATAAATTATTTTATAAAATTTATAAAATTTAAGAATTAATTTATAATTTTAAAAAATTATTTAAAATAATACCGATATTAACCGATACTAATATAATATTATTTTAAAAATAAATTCGATACTAAAATCGGTAAGATATTAGTTTTGATTCCGTATCCATTTATAGGCTGTTTTTGAGACGAATAATTAAAGAAAATAATAACCAATTGCTTTTCAATTATTAGGTTGAAGTTAAGTGACGAGTGACGTATACTTCCTAATATATACTACTTGTACCGTATTTATTATTTAAATTAACAATCAACTCATAGTGTTAATCTCAATCCTCGGATTTTTTCTCATCAATTACTTGCTTTGAAATTAGATTAAAAAAAATCTTCATAAAAGAACTTATTTGAACATTTAAATTTACTTTTAATGCACAGAAAAATTGATCTGTACTAAAACAAGGTGAACAAAATATAATTCCCATTAATTAATTAATTAAGATGGTAAAACATTTGTACTGCAATTTAGCTTCTTTTTTTGTATAAATACTAATAAGATCTTGGCAAGCACTTCTGCTGATTGACTGTCAATCAAAGGATATAATATATATGATTATGGTCAAAATTCGAAGTTGACTATACACTAATCATGGCATTACTACAAGCAAAGACGGAATATTATGGTCTAAATACGTGCTAATCCATGTTTATAGAGTCACTTACGGGAATATAAAACATATACAAATCTCATTGTGGACTCTTGAAATATGAGCCCTCTTACCATTCGCTTTAACATTTATGAGCTTTTTCAATCAAACCCTTAAACAGCTTTTTCGAAATCAATTTGACTTATAACGTTATTTTAATTAAGTATAATTCAAAAATATTCTATAAATCTTAATTGAGAACTCAATTAAATTATATCTAATTATCTCGAATTGAATTCAATCAAATAAATCAAATTTTATGTGTTTTTATATCATCCTTAACATTTTATAAAGGGAGGTTAGTTTTACAGAGGCCACCAACTTTTTCAGATTTTTTTTAATTTGAATGGTCAAATTTTTAAAATTTTTTAATTGATTGGTTAACTTCTAAATATTTTTTCACTTAAGGTAAGAACATTACTTCCGTTAAGTCTATACTGACGTGACAAATAGACTTTACTACGTCAACGCCCACGTAGATACATTCCTCACTTTAAAAATTTTTCAATTCGGTAAGCAACCTTTAAAAAATTTTTAATTAAGTGAGAAATTTTTAAAACTTTTCAATTGAGTGACTAATCTTCTAAAATTTATTCAATTTAAGTCAAAATTAATTTTTTCTTATAAAAATAACAAGTGATTAATACATTAATATTTTATTAGGAAGTATTGTATAACAATTTCTATGTTTAGTTAACAAATATATAACTTATTCTTTCAAAAGATTGAAAACTTAGTTAATAAAATTGAATAAATTTCAATTATATTTTTAATTAGAAATAATTTTACAGTTGATATTTTAAAAATTATATTTTCAATAGAATAATTTTTAACTATTCAAAAGTATTTTATAATTGAATATTTTCAA
>JAOXYD010129396.1:0-11008 GCA_028565735.1 Pinacopodium congolense | reverse complement strand
AGAGAGGACGTAGTCTATCTTTGGGGTAGGCGAACCTCTATAAATCTTGGTGTTCTTCTCTTCCCTTATCTCCTTTTTTTTATTTGTGCATTGTGTTTATTTTAATTATTGATTGAATTTGCTTAATATTGACATAAAATTTGGCATTCCATTTGAGTTGAATTTTTGTTAAGAATTTCATATTATTTAAATTAGCCTAAGGTGTTTAAAGTGTTTTATTTTTGCAAGAATTTTTAAACACCCAATTCACCCCCCTCTTGGGTGCTATAGGGCTAACACCTACCAACCTAGTCAAGCAAATTCTAAAGTAAGAAGCTTTAAGGAAATATAGCAGCTCCTAAAAGTCCACAACTCCATGCTACGATAAATCATGAATGCTTTAGCTGAATGAGGGAGATCTGAATACGGTTTTCTTCCATAATTCCATCCTCTATTGGCGAAATAAAAACAAAATCACTCAGTTGACTAACTCCTTGGGGTATAAACTAACTTCTCCTCGGGATATTAAAGAAGTGTTCTCTTTTTTTTTTCCAATTAGTTAGGCTCTCAAGACAATTGTTTTCTCCCTGATGATATATTGGCCAGCTCTATAACTTCGAGAATTTTGGCTGAGCAAAGTCAAGCTCTGCTAACTCACATCCTGCCGAATGAGATTGAGAAAACTCTTTTCTCTTTGAACTTTGACAAAGATCCTGGGCATAATGGCTTTAATGGCATTTCTTCTATCATTCCTAGCCTTACCTAAAGGAGATAGTGATTCCAACTATCCAAGAATTTTTTCTCTCCGAAAAGCTCCTTAAGGCCCTTAACCAAACGTTTGTGTGTATTATTCACAAGGTTCCTCATCCAACTGATCTGCATCATTTTATGCCCATTGCCTGCTGCAACACCATCTACAAGATCATTTCGAAGGTGCTAGCTCTTAGACTGAGGGAGGTTCTTAACTCTATAATCTACCCAGAGTAGGCAGCCTTCATCATGGGCTGAACCATTGGCGACAATATCCTACTGGCAAAGGATTTGTTCAAGGATTATAAGAAACCACATGTAACCCAAAATTGTGCATTAAAAATTGATATTCATAAAACTTACGATTATGTAGATTGGCGTTTCTTGACAAAAGTGCTCCAACTATTTGGTTTTCTTGTGCAATGGCTGATGGAGTGTGTAACAACAACTTCCTATAGCATTCTTATCAATAGAGAATCCACTTAATTCTTCCAAGTCAAGAAGGGGTTAAGACAAGGGGGACCCCCTTTCTCCTTCTCTATTTACCATGTGCATTGACTGCTTAATGGGAATGATTCATTACAGAATCCAAACTTCTTAGCAATTCAACTTCCATAGCAAATGTCAGGCTCTAGGTGTATTCCACCTTGCATTTGCAGATGATTTGCTTTTGTTTTGTAAGGCTTAGGTAGAGTCGGTTTAGCTACTTATGGATACTCTTACTAGCTTTGGCATGATGTCAGGTCTTCAAGTTAATAAAAATAAAAGCTTTTTGATTTGCTCAAAATCAGCGAGAGGGATGCAGACCTGCCTTTCCCTTACAACTGGATTGGAAATCAAGTCTTTACCTTTTCTTTATTTGGGAATATCGATTATTTCTAATAAGCCACAATATTTAGACTGTGTAACTATTGTGGATAGGCTTCACCGACGAATTGGATGTTGGTGTAATCGGAGTATCTCCTTTGTGGGTCATTTACAACTCATCCTAGCCACATTAAATAATATGCAGGTTTATTAGTCTTTATATTTTCACTTTCCAAATAGATTGCTAGAGGAAGTGGATAAGTGCTAGTGGAATTTCTTGTAGGGATGTGATTCTCTAACCAGATCGATAGTTAAGGTTAAATGGAAAGATCTCTACAAACCGAGACAGGAAGGCGGGCTAGGAATTAAAAATCATAATCTGTGGAGGATCAAAACATCCTTGAACAACTCTTGATCAACAACCCAACTTCTTCGAGTGAGCCCATTATTCAACACCGCCATTTACCACATAATCAAAAATGGGAGATAACTAGATTCTCACCACTAGAGCAGGTTCCAATGGTTGTACTGATTCGGCGAGATAACTAGATTCTCACCAGCCGCTCATTGTCTCATCTTAGTCACTTTCTTCCAGGTAAGCTGCTAAGCCAAAGCAGGGAAGATGCCATCATATAGATAGGACATAGGTCTAATAGCTTCACTACAAGGTCATGCAGGGGGTTGTTTACTGAGTCAGGTCCACATGTCTGATGGTTCCATCTGGTGTGGTTTGAGCAAAGATTACCTAAGGCTTCTTTCATCTTATGGTTGACCATTCTCAATCGGTTAGGCACTCTAGATAGGTTGCGGGACATGCCGGATTTTAATGGAATTTGTTGTCTCTGTAATATGATAACTGAAATAAGAGACCATCTATTTTTTCAATGTGACTATGTGAGATTGTTGTGGCAAGAATTACATGTTTTTTGTAACCACTACAAATCGCTAGAGGATTGGAGCCTCATAATAGATTGGTCTACTCAACCAGGAAACCTTCAAGCATTGGACTATGTAATATTCCGGATAGGTCTTAGTTGCACTGTGTACACCATATGGAAGGAAAGGAACCTCATTAGACATGGGCAAAGCCAAAAATCATAAGAGGAATTCTCTAGATTTTCTCTGGCTTTGATGAGGGAGGTGATCCTTGCTCGTGCCTCACGCATAGAGTGCTCGGGAGCCCTTCTGCGTAGGCGACGATTACAGGATGTAATGGGAGACTGTTGTGTATGGACTTTGGGTTGTGTTTAACTTTCATCAGGTGAAGTCCCCTTGCGTAGAGAGGATAAGGGGGTTCCCCTGTTAGTTTTCATTCTTTCTAGTTTTTGGTTTGTATTGCCTTAAGGCTTGATAATTGGATATTGTTGAACCTTGTTGCCTTTATTTCCTTTATTTAATTTAATTTTCTTTTAGAAAAACCAATATCACAATATAGGACAAAAGCCCATTTTTGTAAACAAGAAAATTTGGGGCTCACGATGGATGGCACTCTTGAACCCCTTTCGAGACTCCGATGTCTTTTTCTCTGAAATTTCTGAGGTAAAAATTGGTATTGGATATTTTGAATTATATAAATTTATTATTATACTTTACATGATTTAAAATTATAATTACATTGTTTTTAAGGTTTTGAGTTTTAAAGTTTATGAAATAAGGTTTTAAATTTTAAGATTTAGGATTTTAGAATTTAGGGTTTAAAGTTTATGATTTCAAAATTTTAGAATTTATGATTTTCTGGTTTTATAATTGAAGATTTAAAATTTTAAAATTTACAGTTTAATTTTATAAATTTAATAGGTGAAAAAAAGACATTTTTAAAAGTTGATACATGGGTCCCAAACGGGGCTCCTGGGCCCGGACGAGTCATTTTCTAAATGGGTTGGTCCTGGAAAAACTTTCTTTTGCATCTCGATATCGAATGGCTAACATAGAAGTTTCTTATTATGCCTCTCTAAATTAAAATTGTTCTAAGAGAGTAAATTCAAATTTAATCACGCACTTTTCTTTCAAAAAAATTAATCAAGCATTTAAAAGAAATGGCTCCTAAAAACACACCGATTGATTGATTCAAATGAAACAGCTAGAAATAATTCTCAAACAATTATAATCCAGAAAAGTCAGTAGTTGGAAACCACTGTGATTTGTTGGAGCGTCCTTGCAAAAGGACCCGACACCCTAACAACCCTTTTTACCATAAAAAGAAAGTAATAACTGAAAGAACTTGAAAGAAAGAAAGAAAAAAAAAAAAACCATAGACTACAAAAGCTGCGCAGAGGTGATGGTGGAAGTTGCCGGTATACGTTGAAAGAAAGAAAAAATGTCAAGAGGGTAGACTACAAGAGCTGTGCAGAGGTGAAGGGTGAAGCTTGTCGGTTGGCCAGTTGAGTAAGGAAGACCAGACCATAGTTTTTTGTCTTTTCCAAGCTGCGAACATCATTGTTGAAGGTCGCTCCTTCTCCACCCATTTTTTCTTCCTCTAGGAGGAGTAAAATGTGTCTCTTGCAAATTTTCCAACTGTCGTGAAACTTTTTTCCTTGTAAAGTTGAAGTTGATTTATTTTTAAAATTAATATTTAGAGACCAAATTCCATTGTCTTAAAATGATTAAGAAGGAAAGTGGTCCTGTTGCTGTATGGATAAGGCATCAAATAAATTAATTAGGGGATGTTTGGTTTTATTTTTAGTCATTATTTTTTTATTTTTTTTAATCACAAAAATTAGAAAAAATAGTACAAAAACAAAAGAAATAACAAATAGATATAGTAAAGAAATTAAAAAATACACAAAACTAATAAAAATAGAAAAAAATAAAAATAAAAAATAGAAACAAAAATTGAACAAAACAATTCTTATATTAATAATTTAAAATCAAGTGACAAGTTCAATTGGATTTACATATTTTTCTAAGATGAGATTTTGAACTCAAACTGATAATATCAGAAGATAAATTAATTAGTCAAATTAATTTATAGATTATTATGTTTAAATTTTAATGTTTTTATAAGTGGAACATGAATTCAAATTTTTTTTCACTATTAAGACTACAGAATATTTTAATTTTTAAATTTCACTTAAATATTATGTCCTAACTTTTTTAAAAAATAATTAAATGAATTTTGTCTTATTGATAGACACGTAATTATATATAGTAATATGTAATCAAAAAATGTAATTTTATTAACTTTTAATTTTTTAATTGCTTCAATTAAATTGGCTTAGTTTAAAGTTTAAAATCTAAAAAAAATTAATATGAGTAACCTTGGTGAACTAATCCCAACATATATTTTTTTTAATTATAAGTTTACACGCAATTTGAATGTATATTAAAAAAAGAAATAAAGAACAGCATTCAATTTAGAACAAACCCTCTCTTTTTTTTCTTTTTTTTTTTTCATTAAATAAAATCCATAACAGAACTTTCAAGTGAATCTTGGTTCAAACCACCGTAAGCAAATTTGTTTTGTTTTTGGGTTGGTTATGGCATACGTGTCCAGCCAATAAAAGCTGTCCTGCATTATCGATAATATATCTATAATTGAAGATATATTTTAACTTTCAAACTTTATATTAAAAGATTAAAAAGATTATATTTATAAAATATTTTTAAAAAGGCTCCAAAATTTATAAAAATAAGCTTATATTTTTTCTTCTATTTTTTCTCCTTTTTCACGTCCAATCGCTGCATAAGTTCAATAAATTCAAGATTTTGTTCATTTCTCTTTAAAATGACAATTACTTTTTACTTTATGCAGATCCAAAAGTTAAATGCAACAAGTCTTAAGAAGAAGCAATGCCGTATTTTACTTCTTCGATAATTATATAACAGAGAATAATGAAAGGGGAGTTGGATGATAATAAATAAAAAGCATAGGAAGTAAATCATAATTTTTTAAAATAAAGAATTAAATTGTAAAATGCTGGATAAGGTACGTAGCTCTTACTCTTTTTACACTGTATTAATTTATTAGTCGAGCTCTCTCCGATGACGATTGAATGAGTATAACTTAAGTTATGATCATTACACCGAAACTACCTTTAGTAAAATCCTAAATTTGAAATAGAAAGTTAACCAGACTTATCTCAAATAGCCAGATATTGAATATCTGGAGATCTATGTGAATTGGACTAGAGTTCACAATTACTCTATATACTGTATTTAATCCAATTATTTCAGTTTCTACTTATATTTAAAATATAGCATCTCACTCTCATAGGATAGTTACCAGACATTCTAATGGTAGCACGCTAGAAACTCTAGAGTAATTAAGAAGTTTAAAAGGGGAGTTAGATAATAATAAACAAAAAGGATAGGGAATAAATGATAATTTTGAAAATTAAGGATTAAAATGTAAAAAGGTAGATATGATGTAATTAATTCTAGATTAATTAAGAAGTTTGAAGAGACTTTAAACGAGTTAACTTAAGATATATATGTAAATCAAGTTTCAAATAACACATTGAAAATCATTTATGAAAGATTAATGGATTTTAAGAACTAATGTGATCCAATGTAAGGATGGAGATGATTCAGACGCATAAACCCCTCTAATTAGAGCTAATATTGTGGATCGACGTTTTATTAGTATTCTAAAAATGTTGAACCATGGATTTGAAAATTTCAAGTAATAAAGTTGGTAATAAATGACAAATGGAGGTAGGCCTTAAACCTTATATGACAATTATGTTTTATATGTTATTTGATGTTTTGGATGCTTTAGAGCCATGAATAATGTTTTAAATGATATTTGCTTTGTTAGATGCCTTAGATGTTTAAAATTGCACTTAAGTTGTTTTTAGGAACAATTTTTCGTATATCATTGCTCATAATTCATGATTGATGGTTTTGAAGTACTTAGTTGAGCAACTTGAAGTCTTGACATGTTTTTGCATTAGAAATTATGATTAGGATTGCATAAAATTGTCTTTAAATTTCTTGACTTCGTTGAGGATTTTTTTTAATTGTTCTAAAGAGCTTTATAAATGACATTCCTACGTGATTAAACTTTGTATATTTAGGAAAATTAAAAATTGTATCTTCATAAATGTCTTAATATGATTATTTCTTAGATATTTAGATGATCTATGAATTACTTGGGGTTGATTTTGCATCTGTAAGCATGTAGAAATGTTTTGAGCATAAGTTCGATAATTATGACTTTGACACTTTGATCTCTCTCATGTATTTTGAAGTTTGCACTTATATATTTAAAAAGAGATCACTTTCATTAAGAAGGAGCTTATAAAATTGAAGAATTTTTTCCCTCCATGCATTGATTAATGAAATGATTTTTAAAAAGTCATAATGCATTGATGGAAAAGATTTAAAAGATTTATATTGCATTACAATTAGGCCTCGTGCATTTTGAAAATGATAAGATCTTTTAAAGTTTGTTTTCAATATTTCATTGCACCTTTAGAAAATTCTTGATGATGTATAAAGCATGTCATTAAAGGTTTTAGTATTGGAGCATTATGCATTTATTTAGGGGGAGTACGGCATTTCATTTATTTTCAAAGTTTCAAATGTTTATTTTTAATAAATTCATGCATGTTATTATTTTTCAAAGAAGAAGAAGGATTTGTTTTTTATTCATTATAAAATGGAAGTTTTGTATAATGCTTTTGAAGTTGATATGCTTGTAACTTATTTATTCCTTTCATATGTTTACTCCTTGATATAAGAGTTTTAAATGACAATGTATGAAATTAGGAGTGTTGTAGTTATTTGAATAATAACTATGGATTCAATGTCGTATGACTCTCTTTATGCATTTTATGTCTTACTATAAAAGTTTGATTTTTTAAATTGAGATTGCATAAATTGAAGGAGAGACCTAAATTTTGAAAACTTTGATATTCTAAAATTTGCAAATTTTTTGAAATTGTTATGTAATTTTGATTAACTCAGGGAGAGTTAATTAAATTTTAGAGTTTTGATGATTTTGTGATAAAAGTGAATTTCTTTTGAAACAACTTTGGAATTATGTCAAGTATGAAGCAATTTAACTAGTACCTTGAAATTGATTGCATCTTGTGTATGATGTTGTTGTATTAATTTGATTTTTGGTTAATTCTTTGTGTTTGACTATGTATAAAGAGGGAGTATTCCTTTTTAACATTGATAAGTGATATTTGTTGTAATGCTGCTACTTGTGGATGATGTTCAGTGTTATATGTTTATTTTGAGCATTATTAGCAATTGGTATTATAACACTTGTCTTGTTTTTAATTAATCGGTACCCATTATTAATTTGCATTGTTTTTTTTTATAATTGGTATCAACAAGTCAGTTTTTTAACAATTAGTACCAATTATTGCTATAGATTAATGCTTTTGTTAATAATTGATATCTTGATTTGACAATTGGTTTTCATTTAGATCAATATCAATAATTAGTTCAAGTTTTGTCTTCCAATAATTGGTATTGTATTTTTTAACAATTTATATAGACAAATATCTCTTTAACAAGTATGTTATTAATTCTTTATTTTTAAGTATTAATCACTTTTTAACAACAATTAGTATATATTTTGATAGTTGTTTAATTGTTAAAGTTTTAAAATGAGATTCAATTAGTTTATTCCTGCTTTAAATATCTATGGCATTGTATCTTTAGTTTCTCTTTGTGTATGTTATTAAGGGGGAGTGGTATTTGAAATAAATTTTGTTCTAATGATATTTTGATAAATGTCAATTGAGATGTATTCTGTTTTAAAAAGGGAAAATGTATGCATCTCTTTTGTATGAGTTATACCTAAATATTAGTATTACAGAGCTACAATTTTTATATGTGACTTGTTTTGTATTCCTATTTAAGTTTTACATCTTTTTGTAATTGATTGTGTACTTTTTGATGGTTACAAAAAAAGAGGGAGAATGATAGATTTAATATTAGCAAGGGGTAGCAAAATTTTACAACGTTATGTGCATACGATATTTGCATGTATATGTATAATTCATCTGTTATGTACGTCTAATATCACAAAGTTTTGTCGTTATAAAAAAGGAAAAGATTGTTGAACCAATGATTGGTTCCACTTTTATTTTGATGATGACAAAATAATTTTACTAATTTATTTATGGAGTTTGTTGTATATAAGATAGGTTTAGAAAAAATAAGTTATGAAGTATTTAGTGACGACTTGAAGTACATGTATGTTGAGCCTTGATAAGTGACGTGGAATTGCATGGAGACCAAATTGACAAGAAGAGAAGCATTGAAGTTGATCTTGAAGATTAAAAATAGAAGATTATGTTTAATAATAAAATTTGTAGGTTATTATGAGTGAGTATTTATGTAAGTCTTCTCTTTGGTCTTACCATAGGTTGAAAGAGTTCAATCATGCATATGCATTTATATTTAGTATTTACATATAGGATGCATAATCAAGAAGTATTGTATGTGTTCAATGTGTGTGAAATTTCTCTTGATGTATGGATGAATGCATTTATGATATTGTATGTTTTATGTGATGATTAAGTTAGTTAAATTTTGAATTAATGAATAAATTGGTATAATTAATGATTTGTTTAAATAAATGAATTTTGTTTTTTTGAATTGTGAAAATTGTGTTATCATATGTTTGGTTTTGATTAAAATGTGTTAAAATATGATGTATTGGGTTAAGAAGAGAATATGATTAAGTTTCAATGAATTAGGCTTATTTGGGTCGAAGGAGTCCCGATCTATTAAAGGTTGATTAATCGAATGAAATGTCTCGGTCAATCGAAGGTCTGTCAATTGACCCTAGGCATTTGATCGACTATTAGTGACGAAAATGAGGTAGGAGTTAGGAAACAATCATATTTTACGACGGTAAAAACAATTAATAAATTATAATGTTATGTATCTATTGGTTAACATGTATATTGAGGTTTTTAAGTATACATATGTATTGTGTGTGTTATGATTAATAGGAAAAATATTGTAAAAGATCTATACAAGTAATTTGGGATTCTTGATCTTGTTTATGAGTATATAGTATAGTTTTGTGTATATTTATGAGTAGTATGTTGCATTTCATTCATAAAAGTAGTAAGAGTCCTTAAATACTTTGGTAAGTAAATAAAGTGACATTACGTAAGGGTGTTTGAGAGTTATGAGGGGTTAAAAGATTAATAGTGAAGTTGATGTAAGGTTATTATTACGCCTTAAAAAAAAGAGTGTTGTGAAGTTATTTTTTAATTTTAGAAAAGAGAGTAATACGTTATTCTTTAATCTTGAAAGAAAGAGTAAAAGTTTATCTTTGAAATTTGAAAAATGATTGTATTCCTAATGTTATATTTTTCTATTGTAATAAGGCAAAATCTCAACAAGTAGCATTGAGAACTAGACATATAAGCAAGTAGATTGTTTCGAAGTAGGATAAATTATTTATGTCTCTTTTTACTTACTCCTTTACTTTTATACACTTATTTTATATTGTTTAATTTATTGATATTATTTAATTTGATGAATTAAATTGTTAGTTTAGCTTATGTGTTTAAATAAATTAGTAAAAAATAAGGTTATGTGACCTATAAGAATTTTTAAATACCTAATTCACCTCCCTCCTTCTTAAGTATCATATAGAGTTAACATAAAACTTATTTTATTGTAACTAAACCTTCCTCCCTCTTAAGAACTATGCAGGGCTAATATAAAACTTATTTTATTGCAACTAAAGTGTAATTTAATCAATTATATAGAACAAGATATGTTTGATATTTTTTTAACTATTTACTAATTTACTATTTAAATTATCACTTATTACTAAAAATTTTAAAAGCCATCTGAATTTAAATAGGTAGTGTCATAATTAAAATAGAATTAATCATTTTTTCCTAAGTGAATAAGAAGAAAATATTAAAATTTTAATTAAGTATGATTAGTAATCAATCACTTAATTTAAATAAGAACCTTTATTACACAATTATGTGGTTTATATCAAAGTGACATCTCTTTTCAATAAAAATATATTTGGGTTATATATTTTGTAGAGTTGTAAGTATGTTTTTCTCTTCTTTAATTTTTCTTTATGATGATATTTGCTTTTTTTTATAATAAATAATTCGTTTAATTTTTTAAATAAAATTTCATTTTTATTTGAAGTTTCTTTAAATTTGATTTCTATGTCAACTAATTATTGACTTACTTTGAAATCCAAATCTTTATTGATTGATTTTTTAAAAAAAATTATTTATTATTGATCATTTTCTTAGCTTCAAATAGGGCAAAATCCCATTTTTCCAAATGGATTGGTGCTGAAAAAACTTCCATTTGCGTATAAACCGGACCGAACATCGAACCGGTAAGAGAAGGAGTTAAAGGTTTAGAGGTTCAACCGGTATAAAATAGTTATAAAATCGGTATTGAACCGGTGTAAAATAATAAGATATATAAATTATTAATCTATGTTTTATTAATATTTTACTAAATTATAATATTAAAAATATATTATATTAAAATTTTTTATTTTAATATTTATTATTTT
>JAOXYD010129375.1:0-11009 GCA_028565735.1 Pinacopodium congolense | reverse complement strand
AAAAACACAAATTAAATAAACACAATTCATACTTAATTAAATAAAACCAAAGCTAAAAAATTAAAAACACTAAAGGAAAAACACAATTTATTACTTAAACTAACACAAATACAAATTACTTAAGCTATTAATTAATTAACTAAAATTTAGTTCAATAGAACTAAAAATAATATTCTAAATAAAAATCCCAGCATAAATAAATTAAACAAAAATTAACATTAAATGATTGAAATCATAAGAACAAGCACAAATCCTAATTATTAAGCATAAATTAACCAAAAACATCAATAATAAATGAAAACTTATAAAATAAAGCTTAATATTTGATAAAGATAAACATAATAACATAAAAATTAAATTTTAGTACTTAGGAAACCATTCAAATAATAAACTAAGTGTCAAAGCATTTGGACTGAAAATGAAAATAACAAATTAAATCTAATTAAAAACATAAAAAAAATGAAAGAAGAGAGACGACAAAGTGAAAGTCCTGGCAAAACTCCATGAAAAACACTCCTGCCCGTCTTTGTATTCAAGGAAAGCTGCTCCCCTTTTTTAAAATGTTGCCGCTGTTTTCTCTATGGAAAGCTCTCCTTAAAAATGTTTGTTGTGCCTTCTAAGGAGCTCCACCTGTCCAAATGTTGCTGTTATCTTTTTATTCCCTAAGGAAAGTTCTTAAACTTGCTTCTGCCACCTTTTTAAATGGAAAGCTTGCTTTTTATTTTTTTTATTTCATCTTTTCCTCCTAGGGCTTTGTGTTCCACTTAAAGTTTTCTTTCTTTTTTTGTCTTCAAAATGCTACTTACTTCCCTTAAGCGCTATTATATCTCCAAGGTATTAAATGCTCCCCACATTAAAATGTTGGCGTCTTAAGAGAGATTTTTGGCTTTTAAAGCTTTTTTTTTCAAGCTTAAAACACAGGTCCTTTCTCCTTATGTTTTGCATTTTGCATTTTGCTTTTTACTTATGGATGCAATTTTTTACTTTTTGCTCCATAATAATCCAAAAAGAGGTAAACTGTTAATTAAACAATATATAACACAAATTAATTACTTTTAAATATAAAATGGGGATGCATTCAAATGATTTTACATATAAAAGCATAGAAAAATTCATCCCTATCACTTACTCTATCACAAGTCTAATGAAGTGCTAAGTGATTATTTGGTGTATAGTTTGAGACTTTTGAACTTAAATGTTATTCTAAAATGATTTAAGATAGTTATCTACTCATGTTTTGTATATATTTTCTACTATTTGTCTTCTTGTTTTTGGTGTGTCATTCAAATGAAAAAATTAATAAAAAAGAGAGAAAAAGAAAAATAATCAAATACAACAATAGTAATAAGTAATGAGTAGTCTGTTATATTTATATGCATATCTCACAATTTATATTTCACTGTCCCTTTAAACTTAGCATTTTGTGAATACTTGTGATGCACCCCTCAAATCTTTATACCTTATAAACCCAAATCCCATTGTAACCCTGAATCTAAGTCCTTTTAATCCATGATAGCATGCGATCTATGTGAAAGAGAATTGGTGGATTTGCAAGCCTATGGTAGTATGATCTCCTAGAAGAAGCTTGGAGCGAAACACCAAACCTTAAACACTTGAGTGAAATGAGTGGATATCCTGAGGAAAATCTATCTTGGTTTTATGCTTACCTTTGATCAATGGTGTCTTCATTTGATTTTGTTTATGTGTACCAATGAAAACCAATTTTGATATTGTAGTAGCTTAATACTTGAGTTTGCCAAAGTTTTGAAAGATTGCATGCACTTAGTCTTTTTGAAAATGAATTGATAGAATATAACGGTTGTGTTTGAATTGCTTGAGAACAAGAAATATTTCAAGTGTAGAGGTATTTGACAGGGTTGAATTATCTTAAGTTTTTATATGCATTCCAATGTGAATTCAGCCTTATTTTTGTGTTTAATTATTCATTTTCTTTTCCTATTAAGTTTGCATGAAAATTTAATGATGGAATACAAATACAAGTTAAAAGTAAGAAGTTTGGAAGAGACTTAGAGCAAAAAGTTAAAGGAAGAGCTATTGTCTAAGAGGTATATAATAGGTTCCTTCACTCGCCGTATATATCTCACTAGCCCACCGTATTACTTAAATAACTCTCCGTATTAGTGCCTGATAGCAAAAAAAGGGGGGTTCAACTTGGTCTTTTTACATAACCACCTTACCCTAATTTGAAAGGGTATAAAAAGCCTAGAGAAACATGCAGAGCCAAAGACAACAACAAGAATACAGAGAAAAACAACCTTACTTCTTTTTCCAAGCTTTACTTATTTTCTACTCAATTTCTTCGTGTTCTATGCTAGGTTTTGATGTTAATTTGATTTCCTTTCCCATAGTGACTTATTCTAGGTAGTTTGATGTTTTAAATATTGTTCTTGAACAATTTACTTTCTATCATTTTCAGATTTATAGATTTTATAATGCTTAGGTTGAGTTTTTGGTGAATTTGGGGATTGAACACCTTGGATAATGTTTTGATTCACACACACACACACACACACACACACATGTATTTATTTTAATAGAAGTTTGTTTATGTAATTTTTAGTTTTGAATCTCATTTTATGAGCTCAATATTGTGTGTTTCCAAATTTGTATAGGTTAGCTTTTGATGGTTTAATGGTTGATTGTATGGATTTTTGGTTTATTGTTGATGTTTTTGTTTGGGTTTTACTTTAGAATTGAATTTATGTATGTTCTTAGGCTAGATTTTTTTTCCAGGTTTTATTATGTTTTAGGTGTGCTAGAATTTGTATTTGGAAGTAATTAGTATTGGGCTTTGTGAATTAAATTGGAATTAGTTTATTATTAGCATAATTGGTTTAAGCTTGCATTAGAATAAGTGTTGAATCTTGGTTTTCTTTACTAATTATGAGTTTTACAGCTTTGAAGTAATTTGATGAAGTATGGATTGCATTTATTTAATCTTTGTTTTGGTTAATTTGAGTATGTGTTAATACATTCCTTGGGGCTTGAAGGTATAGAAGAGATGAAGGGGTGATTTATTATAAGAATGTGATTGAGTTTGCATTGATTTTATGCCTTTAATGAGTAATGTTTGCTTGTATTGAGTTAAGAAGGCTTTGAGCCACATATTGAATGTAAACCCCCCCCCAACAAAATTAGTACATGGGTAATGCGTTTCATGGTCGTGGCTCAGGCTGTGATTTGTGAAGTTCTTAGGTCTAATATGATTTACGAGCTAGGTCATATGTCATGTTGGAGTGTTTTAAGACACTTTCTTGACAAAAACACCCACTTGACACCTATCTTCTTTAGCCTAGCTGTCATCTCTCATCTTTCATCTGTCACTCCTTTCTTAACAAAAAATCAACCTTGGAACTGCAATTTTTAAGCATTAATGTAATGTGTTTTTCATCAAATAATCAAGGTATGTCTTTAACCTTACTATCTAACACTTGAAAATTGGGAATTTGCTTCATAGATGAGGGTTTACACGTGATTAGGGCTTGTTGGGCATATTTTGTGTGATTTTCTATCATTCTTGTGCTAATTTTTGATTGAAATACCCTATTACATGTATTGACCTTTTTTTTCCCCTATAAAATTAGCTATTCACATATTTGTTAATTTGAGTAATTTTTCATGTGGATATGTGTAAGATACGAAAGTTACATGCCTTGTTCTTATAAAACTGTGGTTTTGGTAAATGAGTGGTCTTTAATGATATGTTGATATTTATTGAACTCATGCTACTAATTATCAAATTTGAACATTTTATTCAAGGTTACATTTAGTGAAATTTGAAAAAATGAAAGGTGTAAAGCATTTATGGATTGGAAATTGATGTGTAATGTGTTTAAATGAGTTAAGAATTTAGATGTTAGTGATGATTAATGAACATATTTCCCATTATGCTTTAGTGATGAGTTTGGCATGTCCTCTTTACAAGTTTAGTTAGATGGTTGATTTGTTTGAAGGATTCATAAGCCTTATATTTGATGCAATTCTTGAAGCATATTACATGATTTATGTCTTGAATGTTATTGTCCTCAGTATAATCATTGTAGTGTTTACTTATGATCACAAGGCTTGTGTATTATGCTTATTGTCCTTAGTATAATCATTATAGTGTCTACTTATGATGACAGGCTTATGTATTATGAAACAGATAGTAGTTCATTTCATAGAGTTTTCCATGAGATTTTAATGTTAATTCACTCCTATCTTGATGTTAAATTGTTTCATTTGTATCTTGGATTATTTAATTTGCATATGGCAACCTAATTGGCGAAAAGTTTTTGTCTTAACCATAGCATGACTTTGATTTAGTAAAGTGACCCTAGGACAAATCTTTCAATCTATAATTAATCAATTGAGATCATTAAAAACCAATTCCATAACCAATTTATCCATTAGGTAATCCTTTTATTCCAACTAAGTTATTCTGCATAACTTGACATTTCATTTTTAGTTGGTAAATTTAGTAATTAAATTCATTCGATTCGGAATATCTAGATAATTGTGGCCTAATTCGACTTAGTAGTTGCAATTTGGTGAATCCTTGTAGAACGATAATTTAGATCTAAAATATTTCCATATATTACTTGTGATTGGTGCACTTGCTATCATTATTAGTTTGAAATTGAAAAAGGAAGATATGTATGCTTTATGGACTTAATTTGTGAATTAATTAGACTTATTACAAAACTAACAACAAGTTTTTGGTATTGTTGTTGGGGATTGTGCTAACCATAATTGGAATATTAAGACAAGTTACTGAAGATTAGTTTAGAGATGTTTTTATTGTTTTTATTTTTTAATTGATTTGTTTAAATTGTGTGTTTTTATTTTATGAGTTTGAGTTAATTTAGTAGTTTGTTTTATTTTCTTTTTTGTTTTAAGTTTTTATGCATATTCAGGGATAAAAACTTGAGAAGTTAGAATTTGATCAGGAACTTGAAAGAACCATTCGAAAGTAAAAGAAAGAAACTGGAGCAAGCACTTCTGAAATTGTGGGAGTAGAGATTGAAAGTGAGCAATCTTTTGATTTAGACATGGATCCACCTCAACAAATAGTTGATAGACCTCAAGAAGATGTTAGACTCTTAACTATGATGGATTTAGCTATAGGAAATAGAGGTCGACCAATAGTTAGCATTATTAGGCTTAGGGTCAATGCGAATAATTTTGAAATCCTCATATTATCATTTATATGGTTAGAGACTCACAATTTGGTGGTACAGCCTTAAAAGATCTTAATGAGCACCTACAAAATTTCCTTGACATTTGCGATCTTTTTAGGAATAATGGAGTGTCTGATGACGCTGCTAGGCTTAAATTGTTCCCATTTTCCCTTAAAGATAAGGCTATAGCATGGCTACATGGTTATCTACCTGATTCTATTTCAACATGGGACGAATTAATGAAATTGTTCCTAGTTGAGTTTTTCTCGCCTGCAAAAATTTCAAAACTGAAAACTAAAATTAGTTCTTTTTCGCAATATGAAAATGAAAGTTTGTATGAGGCATGAGAAAGGTATGAGAAAATGTTAGCTAAGTGTCCTAGTCATAGTTTCAATACCTAACAACATGTGGACATTTTTTATATAGGCCTCACACCCTTCACTCACCGTATTATAGATACTACCGTTGGAAGAAGCTCTATGCATAAGACTTTGTAAAAAGCTTATAATTTTAGTGAAGAGATGACAACAAATAGTTTTCAATATAATTCCGAACGCCATCTTAGAAAACCATATAAAATGTAAGCTATAAATGATACAGTTGCTTTGGCTGCCTAAATGGATGTGTTGAATAAAAAAATTGGATAATTTGGTAAGTGAAGTTGGAAGTCATGGATTTAGGAGTCAAGCTGAATGTGAACATTGTGGTAGTTCTTCCCATATGTCCTTAGATTACCAAGTATGTAGTCCTTTTACCAGAGAGCCTGATCAAGCCTAATATATGCACTATAATAGGTAAAGAAATGATCCTTATGCCAATACCTACAATCATAGATGAATAAATCACCCAAATTTTTCTTAGCGAGATAACCAAAATACTTACCAATCTGCAGCCTAATCACAAGGAGCCCTACCACCGGTTTTAGAACAAATCCACCTCAACAGGAGAAATCAAGTTTAGAAGAAACAATGTTAAAATTATTTAGGGTAATTATCTTGCTTGCAAAATCATGAACTATTCACTTAAGAATTTAGAGACTTAAGTTGGCCAAATTGCTCAATTATTACACGAGCGACTACTTGATAAGCTACCTAGCACAATAGAAGCCAATTCTAGGGAGCATGCTAAGGCCATTGCCATGAAAAGTGGGAAAAAAGTGGACAATAGGGAAGTAGATAAGGAGAAGAAAGTAGAAATAGAAAAAAAAGATGAAACAGTGGTGAAAACAATAAAGAGAAAAGAAAAAGGTATAGAAATTGTTATTGAAAATAATGAGCAATTTCAGCCTTAAATTCCTTACCCTTAGAGATTAAAGAATACAAACTTGGATAAGAAATTTAGGAAGTTTTTCTAGATGTTTAAGAAACTACATGTTAATATCTCATTTGCTGATACCATAGCACAAATTCCAAGTTATGAAAATTTTTTAAATGACATTAAGTTAAATGAAGAGTGTTCAGCAATTCTTTTGAAGAAGTTACCTTCAAAGCTGAAGGACCCTGGTAGCTTTACTATTCCTTAGGCAATAGGCAATTTGTAAATAGAGAGAGAACTTATAGATCTTGGAGCTAGTATCAATTTAATACCTTTATCTATCTTTAAGAAATTGGGATTAGAAAAACCAAAGTCTATAATAGTTTCATTGCAATTGGCAGATCATTTGATTACTTATCCACAAGAGATTATTGAGGTTTTTTTAGTTAAAATTGATAAGTTCATTCACCCTGTGGATTTCTTAATGCTTGACATGGAAGAAGATTGTAAGGTGATCATTACTCTCGGATGACCATTTATGGTAGGGTACTAATTGAAGTGCATGGAGGAAAGTTAATTTTGAGATTCTAGGATGAAGAAGTGGAGTTTGATATGTTCAAGGTAATGCAGGATCTAAAGGATAATGACTATTAAAATTTTATAGGAATTCAACATTTTAAGAGCGACTCTTTTATTGTGTTATATTCTGATCCCGTGTAAAAGGTGTTGACTTATTCTCAGTCGATTGATTTAAACGAAGAAGTGATAATAGAAATGTTAGTCACTTTGGAAAGTTAGAAAGGTGTCTCCTAGTTGGCATCCTCTTAAGAGGTTTTAATCTTTAAATAGGCCTTTTAAGCCTTTACTAAAGCCATCAATTGAGGAGCCACTAGAAATAAAACTAAAACCTCTTCCTGCTCACCTTAAGTATGTATTTCTAAGTCCCCATAGTAGTTACCTGTTATCATTTCATTTATATTGACTGAATGTATGGAAGATAGTTTATTAAGAGTGCTATGAGATCATATAAGAGCCATTAGTTGGAAAATTGTAGATATTAAGGGGTTAAGTCCTTCCATAAGCACACATAAAATTTTTATAAAATAATGAAGCAAGTTATTGGTCCAACCATAGCGAGATTAAAGTCTAATATTAAGGAAGTAGTGAATTTTAAAGTGGTCAAGTTGTTAGATGCCGAAATAATTTATCCTATCTTTGATTCACCTTAGGTTAGCCTAGTTCATATGGTACCCATGAAAGGTGGCATCATAGTAGTTCAAAATGATCAAAACAAGTAGATAGCAATGAGAAAGGTCACTGATTGGCATATGTGTATCGATTATAGAAAATTAATTATGCTACTAGAAAAGACTATTTTCCACTTCCTTTTATTAACCAAGTAATTGAAAGATTAGCATGACATAGTTTTTATTAGGCATTAAATTTGTATAGTGGCTACCTATAAATTCCAGTAGCCCCTAAGGATCAAGAGAAAACAACCATCACCTATCCATATGTCACATTTACTTATAGGTGCATGTCTTTTGGATTAGACAATAGCCCTGCCACTTTCCAATGCTACATGGTAGCTATATTTTCATACATGATTAAATCTTGCATTGAAGTATTTATAGATGATTTTTTAATGTTTGGAACATCTTTCAATTCATGTTTAAAAAATCTGGATAAGGCGCATATTATATGTGAAGAGACAAATTTGGTAAAAAAATTGAGAAAAGTGTCACTTTATAGTTCAAGAGTGTATATTACTTGGCCATAAAATATTAAGTAAGGGTATAGAAGTGGATTTAACTAAGATAAAAGTGATTCTCAACTCCCACCTCCAAACTCAGTTCGAGCAATTAGGAGTTTCTTGGGTCATGTTATTTTTTACAGAAGATTCATACATGATTTTTAAAATTTTACCAAGCCTTTTATTGATCTTTTAACTAAGAATACCATATTTTATTTTGATGATAAATGGGCATAGCCATATTTGTAGTCCTAAACCTTTTACCATTTTATCAGTTGAGTCCTATACCTTTAAAACTTCCTATTGAAGTCTTATACCTATGGGAATTCATTAAAGGTAGTCCTTATAAGACTTAATTGGGAAAATTGTGAAAGGTTTAGGATTTAATTGAAAATATTGTGAAAGATGTAGGACTACAAGTATTTAGGATAACCCTATTTGTATTCCTAAACCTTTCATATTTTTTCCAATTAAATCCTAAACCTTTCCCAAAGTTTTCAATTAAGTCCTTTAAGGACTGCCTTTGATTAATCCATATAAGTATAGGTCTTTAATAGAAAGTTTCAAAGGTCTAGGACTCAATTGAGAAAATGATAAAAGGTTTAGGACTACAAATATAGTTAATTCATGATAAATGTATGCACTATTTTGAATTATTAAAGACTAAGTTTACAAATTCTCCAATTTTAGTTTCACCAGATTTTTCCTTACCTTTTGAATTAATGTGTGATGCAAGTGATTTGGTGATTGGAGTAGTTCTTGGGCAAAGGAAGGATAAAATAGTTCAACCAATCTATTATGTAACTAGGACATTGAATGAGGCCCAAAAGAACTATCCAACGACTGGAGAGAAATGCTAGCTATTGTATTTGCCTTCGATAAATTTCAATCTTATTTAGTTTTTTCAAAGATGGCAGTGTATACTGATCATTTAACGTTGAAATATATGATGAATAAACCTGATGCAAAGCTAAGATTGATCAAATGGATCTTACTGTTACAAGAGTTTGATATAGAAATTAAGGCCAAGAAAGGTGTTGAGAACTTTGTTACTGACCAGCTTTCAAGATTAAATGAACAAGTTATAGAATAAGGAACAAAATAGGATATTAAGGAAACATTTCTAGAGAAACATTTGTTAGCAGTTAAGGATGATTTGTCATGATATGCTGATTATATTAATTATTTGGCTGGAAATATTATTCCTTATGATTTATCATATCAATAAAGAAAGAAATTCCTCTTGGATGTTAGAAAATTTTTTAGTATGATCTATATTTGTACAAGATTTGTGGAGATGGAATTATTAGAAAATGTGTGCCTTATGAAGAAATGCCTTCTATCGTAACTCATTGTCATTTTAATGAAGTTAGAGGACACTTAGGTCTTATAAGAACTACACATAAGGTTTTAGAATCAGGATTCTATTAGCCAACTTTGTATAACGATGAATTTACTCATGTCAAATCTTGTGATAATCGCCAAAGAACTGAAAACATTTATAGGAGATATGAAATGCCTCTCAATAATATTTTGTTCTATGAAATTTTCAATGTTTGGGGCATTGATTTTCCCTAAATCATATGCCAATCAATATATTTTAATCGTAGTAGATTATGTAAGCAAATGTGTTGAAGTAGTCGCATTACCCACTAATGATGTAAGATGTGTGGCGAGATTCCTTAAGAGAAATATTTTTACACGATTTGGTACACCAAGAGCCATAATTAGTGATGGAGGATCACATTTTTGCAATAGGAAATTTGATTCCCCCATATCTAAATATTTTGTTACTTATAAAATTTCCACACCTTATCATCTACAAACTAGCAGTTAAGTGAAAATTTCAAATTGAGAAATAAAAAGAGTATTAGAAAAGACCATTACTGCATGTAGGAAAGATTGGTCTTTAAAATTGGATGATAAATTATAGGCATATCGTACTGCCTTTAAAACATCCATAGGTATTGCCTTTAAAACACCCATAGGTATGTCTCTATATTGCTTGGGTTATGACAAATCCTGTCATTTGCCTGTTGAATTAGAGGATAAGGAATTTTGAACAATTAATTTCTTAAATTTCGATTTAAGGAAATCTGGTGAACAAAGATTATTGTAATTAAATAAATTGGATGACTTTTGCCTTGATGCCTATAACAATGGCAAACTCTATAAAAAACGAACCAAGAAATGACATGATAGAAATATTATTCCTTTTGATTTCAAAGTTGGTGACAAAGTTTTAATTTATAAATCTCACTTAAAACCTTTTCCTAGAAAGTTGCGATCTCGATGGACAGGATCTTATGATATGTTCAATGCCTATCCTTTTGGTACTGTTGAAGTTTCAAATGATCAATTTCTTTTAAGGTCAATGGACAAAGGGCTAAGTGTTGCATTGGTTAGGTGACTTTAAACATGATGGGTGTTTTAAAATGATTTAATTTAAAACCAACAAACTTTTAAGGTAAGTGCACCTATCGCAAAAGTAATAAAGTGGAGTATTATTTCAGACTCCGAGTGTTGAACCCACAAGGAATTAGTTACTTAATTACCAGGTTGATTGGATTATAATTATTTAGGTAAAATTCAGAGAAATTGATTAAAAATTGGAAAAGGCTAAAAATTGGCTATTTTGGCTTAAACACTTTAAAAACGATTTTTGATTGCTTTTGAAAAATTCTTAAAATTATCAAATGTGTAAATGAGTTATGAATTAGATGATTGATGATTTATTTGAGTTTAAAAAACAAGTTTAATGTCTGATTAAAGTCCTTCACGAAATCAAAACAAAGCTATGGTTAAGACTTTGCTTTTTCTCC
>JAOXYD010129364.1:0-11009 GCA_028565735.1 Pinacopodium congolense | reverse complement strand
TAATGTTTCTACAACTCTTTCCGAACTATTGATCTGAGACTAATAGAATGCTCCAATACTCTCGGTTTTCCCTTAAGATGTGTTTAATCAAGATACGATCATTAATTAAACCTAACTACCAAACAATCTAGGATACGATCTCTAAATTTAATCTAGCAGCTGCATTATGTAATGGAAAACAATCAATATAAGCCGAAACCTCACACGTTCGGGTTTTCTAACTTAAATTGTGTTGTTCCTAACGATACAAGATCATTAGACGCCACTAATAAACATCAAAAATAACAATTATGGATTAAATTCAATGTTCTAGCAATAGGTTCAAAATAAACAATCAAAATAACGTATTCCAATTGTCTATACCAAACTCGATTTAAATCAACGTAAACAACACAATAATCCGACAAAAAATTGTAATATTAAAACAATAAAATCATCTTAACCATGTCTTAGCTTCGATGTCACTGTTGAACCGGCTCAGAAATTTAGCCCTCCATTTTTATCCTCCAACTTTCACTATTGTCGATCATCTCCATTGTTATTGTCGTATTTGAGCTGAAACAATGAAGAATGATGCTAAAAATACTGTCTCTTGACCTCTGTTTGCACCTGATTTCTTCGGTTCCGTCCTCCCCTCCTTGGCTGTCCGCCATTCTCCCAAGACCTTCCAAAAATTCAAGAAAACCAAACCTAAAAATCAGAAAACGAAAAAAGGCTCGTCTTTTATAGCTGTCTGCGTTAATATCTAACGCAGACAACGTCTGCATTTTTATTAAACGCAGACGAGTCTGCGTTATGCAGACTCGTGTCTGCGTTTAATAACGTAGATGCTTGTCTGCGTTTAACGCAGACTTTAATTTAATTTTTTTTTTACAAAATCAAAATTCAAAAATCAATGAAAAATAAAAAAAATGAGAAAATGACTTCAAGGACATGCTTTTAGAATACTTTAACTTCTTTACTTCTAAAATGTACCTAAAATCAAATATAAGCTTAAGTTAGTATTCTAAGCCTTTTTAAGATTTTAATTACTAAATGTAACAAATCAATTTAATCAATATTTGAACACATATCACATGGTATAGTATAATTGATAAATGTTTCTTAAAAATCAACTTTATAAAATGTCCATATGAACATATCCTTTATGTGAGGAAGAATAAGCATGGATATACCTTAATTATTTGCTTGTATGTGGATAATTTAATCTTTATGATCAACAATCTGAAATTGATTAAAGAATTCAAAGGTACAATGGTAAAGGAGATTGAAATGAGTGATCTTATCTTAGCCTGATATCTTACTATTTCCGCATTGAAGTAAAGCAATTGGAGGAAGGCGTATTCATATTCCAAGAAGCTTATGAAAGAGATGTCCTTAAGAAGTTTAAGATGGATTAAAGTAAGCATATTAGGACATTTATTGAATGTGGAATCAAGTTTTCTAAGCATAAAGAAGGAGAAAATATAGATCCTAAACTATTCAAGAGTCTTATTGGGAGCTTATGTTACTTAACATGTACGAGGCCTGATATCCTCTATGGAGTTAGACTTATTAACTACTACATGGAGTCACCTATGATCACACGTTTGAAGACGACTAAAAGAATCCTTTACTATATTAAAGGTAAACTTGATTATGGTTAACTCTATTCACCTTCTAATAAATTAAAGTTTGTTAGATATTATGATAGTGATTGGGGTGAAGATATTAATGATAGAAAGAGCACCACTAGTTATTTGTTTTACATAGGAGACACTGCCTTCACTTGGAGTTCCAAGAAACAGCCTATAGTTATACTCTTTACTTGTAAAGTCTAATATATGGCAGTATATTCTTATGTTTATCATGTCATTTCGTTAAGGAGTTTAATGAAGGAATTTTATATGCCACAAAAAGAACCTACATGAATTTTTATTGATAACAAGTTCATAATAGCTTTGGATAAAAATTCCACAATAATCTTGGCTAAAAATTTAGTCTTCCATGATAAGAGCAAGCATATAGATACAAGATACTATTTTATAAGAGAATGCATAGTATGAAAAGAAGTGAAGATGATGCACGTGAAGAATCAAGACCAAGTAGCCAACATCTTCACAAAACCTTTTAAAAAGAGTATCTTCATCAAGTTTAGAAGTTATTTTGGAGTTACCAAACCAAGTTTAAAGGGGTGTTAGGCCATAAAATTGTTTTGGATTTCATGTATAGTGAACTACTTATATAAGCCCAAAAGATAAAAAGCCCAAGTTTTATAAGATTTTTAGAAACTTATTTATCTAGAAATATCTTTTAAATATCTAAACAACTTGTAGAAATATCTAGATACTTTGTAAAAAATATCTTGAGTTTAGAAAAATATTTAAAATTAGTGGTGGACATTAGTTGTGTTGGAAGGATCCTTGAGTAATATAAATAGGGGTCATTCCCCTCACTTGTAATAACAAGTTAAGATAAGTTGAGTTCAATACTAGTGAGAGTTTCTCTTTCATTGAGAATGTCTTTCCCATTTTAAGTTATTGCTAAAGCTCTTATTGCAAACTTTAAAGTCCTCTCCTAATTTAGTTAAGTGTTTACTTTAAATCCTCTTTGTCATATTCATTAAAAGCCCATCACCTTCCAATAAAATACAAAAACATTTTTCCTAGAATAAGACTTACTTACCTTGATGTTAGTTTTCTATTTTTTTAACAAATTAAAATAAATAAATAAATAAAATATAATGACAAAATTTTAAAACATCCAGTAGAAACTCAGGATTATCTAACCAATATCTCCATTGAACTTTAAAACCTTCAAGAAATTGCAACACTTGTATGGATCGCTACCAACCATGATCAAATACCCTTCTCTATCCTACAAGCTCTTGTTGTTTTGGTAGTTCTTATCTTTATCCTTTACTTTCCATCAGCTATTACCTTATCCAAGTAATAGTTACTTCTGTAACTTACACTCTTGTTTTTTTTCTATCCCTTTAAAGCAATTATCATTTTTTTCCTTCCATATTTGATATATGGTAGACTAAAGGCATTCCATACCAAGCATATTTTTTCATTATTTTCAAGGAAATGTGTACATGATTCAACCCATTCCAATAAATTTTCAAAGTTGTCGAATCAATTGTACCATCTACGTAGGCTTCTCACGTTGTGTCAAGTATATCTCATAAAGCTACAATTAAGGTATAGATGAGTTATAGATTCCTCTTGGTTTTTGCATAAGTAGCTAGGGATGAGATATTAAGGAATTTCAATCTATCCAATGTATTTATGTTTCTTTTTGCTAGTACTATAATAAGAATTGTTGGTCCTTATATGCAAATTAAGAGGGGAGAAAATTAGATATTTCTAAATGTTTTTAATGTTTTTCTAAATCTATTGTCCAGAATTAAAAAATCCTTCTTAAAAACTATATATTGCAGAAGTTAATGCCATATACATAACATAATATGAAATGAATTTAAACAACTTAAAAATAAAAGAGATAAGGATAAAGGGTGCAAACCAATTTCTATAGCAGTTTGGTGACAACCTTTTCATTTACATTCACTTCCCAACACCTTGTTAGGTATAAACAATACCAAAATGCACATATTAGTCGTTTATGATCGTTTTCTAATGTTAACAAATATTTAATTCATTTTTACCATTTCTTTTTGCCCATTAGTGCATGATTGTCATTCGACCAGTAGACCAGTACCATATATTAATTGACCAGTGACAGATCAATCGATACATACCATTAGTCGACTAATTTGTGCTAAAAAAACAATGGTCAACTAATCCCACACACTTACCAACGATTCTAACTTCTGGATTTATTTTTCAACTTTAAAATAAAGTCAAACACTTTCTAATTAATTCAAAAAAATTCATAATACTTTCAAACATTTTCTAACACTTTTAAACACATGAAAATTACCTTAAAATAACTCCTAATATTTTCACACATTTCTTTTCAACATGCAAATCTTACCACATTCACTTAACCTAACTTCTTTTTTACATTAATCACATACATTCACACACTTTAACACATTCTTTCACTTTAACCATAACAGCTTATACTAACATCTCTAACTACATCTTTTTTATGCACTTTTTAACGTACTCACATTAATCTTATTTTCAAATCTATTTCAATATATGAAGAGCTTCTTTAGAATTTATTTACACATAACTCCTCTTGATATAAGTCCCTTTAACACAATATGCACAATGCATGATATAAGTCCTTTTAATACAATAGAAAGATCACGACGAGACTTACAATCAAAATTTACAAACACATTAATCTATTTATACTATCTTGATCTTTATATTAATTCTTTTTCATTTGATCTTCATAAACTCCATTCCATTACAAGCTTTAAGGCTCTAAGGTTATAAGACTCCAAAATGCATCTTCATAATATGTTTCCAATACACTTGTTTTTCCAACACATGAAAAATTTTAAAATTATTAGTAGTAATGTTTTGTCATCATCAAGACTAGGTGAAATTACCTTTAGTTTAATAATCTCCCCCTCCCAATTTTTTATGATGATGAAAACCACGTAATTTTAGAAAAATATAACATGTAAAAACATATATAAATAAAGAATCATATACAAACATTTGACTTCTCCTTAAGCTAATATCAGACATTTTCTTCCCTTTTCTATAACCATCAAAAAGATCAATTACTCAAAAGCATATTGCCCTAATGCCAACTAACCTTTTCTAATGTTACTTAAAATTTTCAAAAACATATGAAAACTCTCTCAAACATGCTTCCCTTTTATGTAACACTAAAAACAACATGACAACCTCATTCAACCTTAAAATACAATGTTATCAAAACTTAAAAGAGATCATCACCTATCTTAAATCTCATTAAAAACATAAAGCTAAACAAATACCAAACTAACCAATATCACTTAAGAAATTCAGAAGGAACACTCCCCCTTTACATCACATGGCCATAACTCAAATACCTAAATTGATCAACATCATCAATACTCTATACCAAATTATAAATATCCTCAGATTTCAATACCAATTATAAGATATTAGTGCCACCAATAACTCAAATATATTATAATATATCCAAAACTCATTTTAAGTCCTCAAAACATCAATAACTATTGGATTTGTTCTAACACTTAACGATATTAAAAAGAAGCACTTTCTCTTTATATATAAAAAAAAAGAAACAAAGCAATCATATCATAAATTCATATCCATCACAATATCACAATATCATATTTAAATTTATCTGAAAAAGCAATATAATCATTACAAAGTAATCAATAATCATCAAATTATCAAAATATTTCTAACTCCCAATAAATTAATTATAATTTAGCAACTATTTCAAAAACTCAAATTAAAAAAATTCAAATTCATTTCAACTTAATTTCATCTTATCCAATTTTGCAAACTCCTCCCAAATTCATGTGTTATCACTATCTAAAAATTCAAACTCACATATCAAGGGATAAAGGAGATCATAAGTGTTAATTATTCACACAAATCGTAATTCATATTTATAAACATTATTCAATATAACTCCCCCTTTATAAGTCACTTTTAGTATTATAAACAACTCTTCCATTTTTTAAAAATAACGCAATGCACGAATTTATCAAAACTCAAAATTTTGAGGACGAAATTTTTTTTTGTGGTGAAAAACTATAAAACCCACAAATAAAAACCTATAAGCCTAGTGTAAGAATAAAACCCAACCCATTACTAAGAAAAGTCTAAAAAGCTTCTTTTTTCTCTTCTTTTCTTCCCTTCTTCTTCTCCTCTCTATTGTCGACAGTCTTCAATTTTTTCTATTTTTCTTTCAAGAGCACATAAATTCAGTATCTTCCATCCTCCATTGATGCCTTCTTGTACTCTTTGTTAGAAATTTGCATCTATGGTAGGATTTTTTTCTCTAAGTTCTTTGTACTCTTATTTTCTACAATCCCTTTAATCTTGATAATTATGATTTTATTAGCAAGAAATTTCATTGTTCAAAATGACTTCAATTCATCCATGTATGAGCAATGTTTAAGCAAGTAAAACTTTCATTCAATTTAGGAAACAAGGGTTGAAATTTTGTAGAGAAATGAAGGGTGAGAGGAGGATGAAAGAAGGAGAGAAACATGAAGGAGAGGGACATAATCAATGGAGAGTGGGATGAGGAAGAAGAAGATGATGATGATTTACAGCACCAAAAAAACTAGGGAACCAACTTGGGTGCCCTTGCCTAATCATTTCACAAAAAATATTAGGGACAAAAATATAAATATATTAAAGGAAAAAATATAAATTTGTAAATTTGTGGCTACCCAAGGGCTCCCTAGTCATTTCATAAAAAATATTAGGGGCAAAAAAGTAAATATATTAATGGTGAAAATATAAATTTATAAATATGGTAGGGGTAAAAATGTAAAAATGTATTTAAAATTATATGACTTGATATTTATACCCTTAAATAATTACAAAACTAATAAAAGGACAAAAGGCTAAAAAGATAATTTTGTATTTAAAAAAGGTTATAATTATGTATTTAAAAAATCTGTGGGCCCCTCATGTACCTATGCAGTGCCCACTCAAGGATATAAGGAGCCACCATCCTGATGACTCCATAGTCAAGTTCTTATGACATATATGTAATTTTAGGAACAACTTTTTGATAAACAATGAGAATAAATTTAAAAAGTAGTTTGATAAATTAAGGGCGAGTTATGGGAATTTTAGTAATTTAGGTAATGAATTTATGAAAAGGAAAAATGATAATTTAGTAAAAAGAAAATAATGTAGTAAAGAGGAGTTTAATTTTTTAATATTTCTTTTTTATTTATTTGAGCCTAATTAGAATTTGTAAAACTTAGGTATTGGTGATATATTGGAGGCAGAGAAATTCAGAGTTTTTTGGATATTAGGAAAGGAATTAATTTAAATATACCTAATTGTTTGATTTATATATAATATGTGGAAAATGTGAATTTTGTATGTATCATACAATTAACATGAGTTTTATAATTTGAAATTAAATTTAAAATATGATATACTTTGTAATTAATGTACATTGTGTGAATAGTGTGAAACTTGTGCCTATATGAATATTTTAATGGTATTTGAATGGTGTAATTATGTATATATCGTTAATATGAAATTTTGGTGAAATTATAAATTATATGTGACAATATCATGGATTTTTTTAAAACTCTATTTATGATAAAATTGATAAATTTTAAGACAATATATATTAAGTATGATTTCATGAGTGCATGGTATGAATATTGAAAAGGTGTGGACTTATGACTATAAATTCAATAATGTGACATAATAAGAATAAGATCTTGATATGTTAGGAGAATATAAGGAAATATTAGTTAGTGGCTTGCCTAAATGAAGTACATTTGATGTTAATGATTATATGAGATGAGTATGTGATCAATTATTATACACATGCTAAGGCAATCTAAAAATAATGATATCCTTAATAATTTTATTTGAAATTCTAGTAGTGAAATACTCAGAATATTTTCAAAAGCGAAAAGTATTTTATAAAATTTTTTGTCATGATACTGATGTGATTAGTTGACAAACTATTGGGTATACCTTTACTAAGTTAAACAAAGCCCTAATTAATTTAAGTAAGAATTGAACTAAGAACATAGATACAAAAGGATTGATTTGAAATAATTATAAATGGAAATAACTGATATAAGTTGTCATGTGAATTATATTATGAGGTGATTGTATAAATTTTCCTAATCATTTATTTAAAAATGTGTGTTACAAGATAGGGATATTTTTGTTACCTTTTGTTTAACTGGTGGCTCATTCCTTACCATCCAATTTTTTAAGAGATACTCAATAGTTTTGGATCACCCAAGATTTCAAGTTTTATCTCTTGGATTGAACAAGGGCAGCTTATGGGTTGCGAAATGCTACAAGATTATTTTCAATTTGAGATATTATTATTATTTTGAAATGTTATTTTCTCTTATTATATAGTTAAGTTAAGTAGTAATTATGAAATAATTTATTTAGTTCTTTTTTTTAGAAAAATTAAATTTTATTTAATATGTACTCTTGACTTTCAGATTGTGATAATTGTTATTGTTTTATTTAATTTTGATTTATGTTCAATTGTGAACTAGGGTTTTATTTCAAATTTAAGAATTGGTTATGTGGAATTAAGGTTGATTTGTGTTGAGAAATAGGTGATGATTAAGACTGAGCAATGTAAAAGAGAAAGGAGTGTTACAGATACAAAGGAAGATATACATCCATGATATAAGATCCTTTGGGTAGCCATTACTAACTTCATCCATTTATCAATAACTTAAACTTTTTGAATTCGTTGGAAAGAGGTATCTAAGTCTGTTAACCTATGGAATTAAGCATAAAGTGCCAGTTTGTGCTTAATTATCACACCATAAGACTTATACTCTATCCACTTCTAGTCACATATTTAACCTCTTTTTGCTGGAAACTTATAAGTTTATAAATATTTACCATGGTCTAAGATGAATCTCCCTTTACTTTAACTTCCAAAGATCTCCTTTTATATAGGTATCATGTATCAATTCACTTGATCCACCATGATTCTCTATCTTGTAAGATCCTCTAAACTCTTTTAGAAAGAGCAACCTTATTAGTCAAATGTATTGGCCATAAGTTAATGATTTAGAATCAATTAACAGAACTAATCTAAGTAATATTCGTGAGTTTTAGCATATTTTTATTTTTGATTACTTATATTATTTTAGGTTTTAGGTAATTTTCTTTATTTTTTCTTTTTATACGTAGAACCCGTAATTACTATTATTCGAATGTATATTAAGTACATCATCAAATGCATAAAATAGTCCATAATTCATATATTTCAAATAAATACTTTAACAAAAAATATAGTATTAATAAAAAGTTCAATTCAGTTACTATTTTGTAAATTCTAATATCTTTTTGTTTCTTACTATCTATTTCATTCTAAGTTTTTAATGGAAGCTAGAACCTTTGAACCTATAACTTTTTAGGTTTAGATACTTTTAAAGGCTGGTTCATTGAATATGTTCTTAAGTAATTATTATGACATGACTTGCCCTAACTTTTTTTAAGAAGATCTTTCCTTTCTTTTTCTGTTCCTTAGCTTTAAGTCCCATAAATGTGATCTTCATGTCTTACTATGACATTATCTAAAAAATTATACATAAGACGAATATCAAAATCAAATACTGAAATATAATATTTCAATTTTTAAATGAAATGTTAATAACCCATTATCATCTTTTTAAGATTAGGATTTCTTTTGTGTATGAAATTATTTTATCATTTTTTATCGTTGTTTAACTTTTAAACTTTATATCACCTAAAATGTTAGGGATAATATACCTACAAGTGACCAATATTTTAAGTTTTTTTTTAACTTCGGTGCCTAACCTTTAAAAGTTTTTAATATAGTGATCAATCTATTAAAACTTGATCAATTAGAAAAAAAAAGTTGATGATGTTAGTTTTTTACTAACTTAACTAATGGTACTAGATACTTGGACATCCACATGTATATCTTAACCCAAATGTGACCTAACCCTTTTTAAGTTACTAACCCAACCCCATAAATTAAAATCTAACCAAACAATTTTTACTTTTTTTTTAATTTCCCTAACTTCACCTAACCTAATTTTCCAATTTGCTTGCCCTTTAAATCAATGCACACACTTACCTTAACTGACTAGATTTAGGTATGATTCTTCTTTTCTTCTCTCATCACCATTATGTTATTTTCTCTCAACACATTCAACTTCACCTTGCCTCTCTCTCTCTCTCTCTCTCTCTCTCTCTAGTTCTTATTAACGCAAACAACTGCATTGTAGATTTATTTCTAGGTAAGTCCTATTTAATTATTTTTAAATGTTTGTTGAGGCATTATAATGTTTATTTCTATTTTGAATTCCTCATCATCAATATCATTTTCACATGGATTAGGCATATCTAAGATATTTATTAAGGAAAGTTTCATTATTCTGTATTAGGTTTATTTAGGTTTAAATTTCTGCATTATATTGTTATTTACACTAAAACATGTGCTCACTTCTCTTTTGTCTTTTCGTTAAGTTATTAGTTTGGATTAATTAATTTAAGTGAAGATTGGGAAGTGAAAGAAGGACGGTATTCATGAATTTTCTTTTTTTAGGTGTCGGATCATATTAGAACCAATTCTTTAGCTTATATTAAAACTTTATAAGTAAACATGTTTAAGTTAGAATAATATCAGGAGGGGTGGTCAATCATGATTTGGGTTGATTGGTTCTGCTAAGTTAGTTTCAGGTTGCCACTTACTGAAGCTTGACAACATTTTTATTCTCGTGTCTTGCAACATAAGGTGGCTAAGATTATTTGCTTTTAGTTATTTGTTAGTATGACATGTTCTCTTAGTTATATGTTGTGTTTATTTTTTCTAAAGGCAAATTTTAGGTGATGTCGAAACTAGTTATTTTACTAATATTGCATCAAGTCAACAAACTAAGTCAAAGACAAGTAAAAAGAGACTAATCCAAAAACATGGAATTTTGTTAGGTTAGGCACCTCAACCACTAATATGGAGACAAGTCATAATGAGATAAAGGTTATAGGTATTAAAAACTATAAAAAATAACAACTTACAAATAAAATTTGAAATTTGATGTGACTTTTAATCTATTTCCATCATGATGTAACAAATTCAATAATGAGGATGACAAGACCAAGAGCAATAGGAGTTTAAGCTGAAATCTTTAATAACATTGCTCTTTGACATTTTGGATGGCAATGTGTAATAATGGCTATCTAGTATTTGTTAACATGTTAATATGGAACACAGGTTAGCATATTTTAGGTATTTTGTTAAAATGTCTTGCCATATTTTGGATACATTGATGTAAATGACACTACTGTTGTACGTAGGTCTTAAGTGCACAAACAATTCTATAAGCATTATGTTCATATGGAAGTTTCAACCCTAGTTGGAAGTTTTAATTTGTGTTA
>JAOXYD010129353.1:0-24724 GCA_028565735.1 Pinacopodium congolense | reverse complement strand
CCATTGAAATTTAGGAAACTTGTATCCATGATCACCTAGTTTTGAAAACAAATAAAATCAGGAAGTAACTATTTTTTTGACCTAAATCTTTAATATTTATGGTTTGTCTTCTCCCTCCACTTACAGGTACTCCATCCCTATATAAAGGGACCTCTCTTAGACGTTTTAGGCATCAGTTTTAGGATCAAAATACCTTAGTTTTCATATCAAAGTAGTCTTAGGTTGTTTTTCATTTCTTTTTTTGTAATTTAAGATTTTCAGGCTGTTTGAAGTTCTAGCAGCTATAATCAAGTAGTTCAGAGTTAAAACACCATTTGAGGATGTGATTTGGTTCATTCTAAACTCTTAATTTTGTATATTATTGTTGTTATTTTTAATTAATTAAAGTCTTATTGCTTAAATTATATTTATTATGTTCTTTTATTAATTATTGTTTTTAATGTTTAAATTTAGTTAAGTTATCATGCTAAATCTATTTAATTGTGTTTATTTATAATTAATACATGATTAGTGAGTTAATCTTTGTTTATTGAATGCTTAATGCTTATCTTGAATTAATTACTTAGGATATTGTCTTAATATAATCTAGGATCCGACAATCTCTACCTAGGCTATTAGAAAAGTCAATAAAAAACATGGTTTAAATCAATGAACTAACCAAAGATTGGTTGATCATGAGGATGCTAGTCTTAGATTATGATAATTTAGGACTAGATTTCCTAAGCTTTAAGCCTACACTTAAGTCTAAGGCATAACCACACCACAGGATAGGACTAATATAGATAAGTCAGTATCTTAACCATAGTGCTGCCTTGATTTAAAGAAGACCCTAGATTAAGCATCACTAATCCATCAATTAAATTATCAACTACCAAAGATTAACGGAATAATTTAGGAAAAGCAATCTGTAGCTCTTTTACAATAGATTAGAATTTTTCTAGGAATTTTAAATTAGCTTGTAGTTATTTATTTTCTTAAAATCATAAAGCTGAGTTTTCTCTAGATAATTGTAATCCGATTGACCTAGTACTTACATCCTATAAACTTCCTCATGGGATCGATACTCGGAGTCTTAAATATACTCCACTTTATTACTTGATTCAACTAGTATGCTTGTCAAAATTTAGTCTCGAATTAATTGTTAAATTGTGTATTGAAAGATTTATTAATTTGAGCTAATTTTGTATATGGCTAATCACAATCACTGATCACCTGTTCCATTTAAGTGAGGAAGTCATGGAAAAAGGTGAAAACCAAGATGTCAGGGAGATTTTTCAAATGAATAATTGTTCTTTTCTTTTAACACTACCATGATATGTTGACATAGTTAACTAATTAGTTTATAATATTCTTCCTCCTGACCTTTCATACTAAAAGCAAAAAAGGTTCTTATTTGAGGTGAAACACTAGATTTGGTATGACCCTTATCTTTATAAGATTTATATGGATGGGATTATTTGGAAATGTATGTCTGATGAGGAAGTACCCTCTATCCTTAATCATTGTCATTTTAGAAAAGCTAGGGGTCACTTTGAGTCAGCTAAGATCGTACATAAAGTATTAGAATATGGTTTTTACTACCCACCTTATTTAGAGATGCTTTTCACTATATCAAATTATGTGATAACTGTTAAGGGGTCAAGCATATATCTAGAAGACATGAGATGCTATTCAATAATATCCTTGGGTGTGAAATTTTTTCATGTTTATGACATTGAGTTTATGGGACCTGTCCCTCAGTTATACTCGAAGCAATATATATTAATGGCAATGATGTATTTGAGAAAATGGGTTGATGTAGGAGCTTTATCAACAAAAGACATTAATGGTACGATTAGATACTAAAAAAAAACAATATCTTCATGAGGTTTGGGACACTTAAGGCTATAATTAGTGATAGAGTTTCTCACTTTTGAAGCAAACAATTTGTTGCCTTATTAGCTAAATATTGTGTTAACCATAACATTATCATATCCTAGCATCCTTAAACTAATGGTCAAGTTAAAGTTTCCAACAGAGAGATTAAAAATTTTTTATAAAAAAAGCTGTCAATTCACCTAAAAAGGATTAGTCCTTAAAGTTGGATGATGCATTTTAGGCTTATAAAATTACCTTTAAAACACCCATAAGCATGTATTCCTTTAAGTTGGTGATTGGTAAGGCTTATCACTTGTCGTTAGGATTAGAACATACAATTTATTAAGCCATTAATTTTTTCCAAGTTTGACTTTAAAATGTGGGGGAATAGTGACTCTTGCAATAAAATGGGTTAGATGAGTTTCAATTTGATCGGTATAACAATTATAAACTGTTTAAGAAACGAGTCAAGAGATGGCATGATAAACACATTCTACATCATAAGATTAAGGTGGCTAGTAAGGTCTTGGTTTACAACACAAGATTGAAGTTTTTCTTTGTAAGATGTGATCATGATACTTTGATCCCTTTGAGGTGATTAGAGTCTATCCATTTGGAATAGTGGTCACTAATAATAAGAACATAAGCTTTAAGATTAATGGCTAGAGGGTCAAGCTTTACACACCTAATGTAGTAGAGTAATATACTAAAACATTCTTTCTTCATAATCCTCACTATGAGTAAAACTTAATGAAAAAAATTGTTACACTTTTTGGTTTGTTTTTTGTAGGATTTTAGTTTGATAAATTTTTTTTGTTGCTTTTATATGCTTTTTATTTGTTTTTCATAAGTAGGAGGACAACTGCATTTTTTCAATTAGATAGGAAACATAAGGCTTAATGACTTTAAGGGAGTTTTCATTGTTCTCTTCTCTTTTTGAGTGGATATTTCTATTTTTGAATATGATGGACAATGTTTATCTTAAGTGTGAAGGAGAGAATTAGGAACATGAATTCTCATTACATTTGATATTATTATAAATCAAATGGTGATTTATTTGATATTAAATTTAAAAATTTTTCTTGATGATCATTTAAATGTTAATTAATGTAGCTAGCATAGTTAGTATTGCTTGAATTATGATTGATTATGAATTTACTTAACTATGAAATAAATTATGTATATAGTTAACTTTATATACATGCTTATTGAATTTTAATGAATTTTCACATGGATTTTTTAAAATTTTAAATAAGATGTTTAACTTAAATAATTTTTATTTGAAATTGATTAAAAGTATAAATGTATATGAAAAAACTAAGATGAAGCATAAAATACACTTATCGGACCAAGATAGAGTATAAAATGTACTTGTCCAAGTTAAATTAAAAATAATAAGGTTAAGCCATGATGGAGTGCAAAATGCACATGTCATTGAATTTTCTTATATAAATTTGCATTATCATTTATATAAGTTTCTTAAAATTCGATATTATGCATATGATTGACTTTGTTACATGTTTTGACCATAGATACAGTTTCATGATCAAGAATGAATTTGAATATACTAACTATGTTAGTTGTATTAATTTCAATTAAAGTGTATGATTGACATCTGGCAACCATTAGGAAAATTTTGAACGAGTATCTAGATAAGTTGTTTAAGAACAAGTAATAGTTTTAATTGTAGGCGAATTGATACAGGTATATTATATTAGATTTGATGTATTGTTACCCCTATTTTGATATGAATTTGTCTTATTTATGTGTAAATTGTAGGGGAAATGGTGTTATTGATGTCCAAATCAATCATTCTTATAACCCAGTTGAATTTAGTAGATTAGCGATTTTCTTTAATAGTGCCACTGTAGATCAAGAAAACCGTAGTTGAAGAAAATTTCTTGATAGAAGAACATTTTAATTTTAAAACGAAGTGATTGTTCACTAATTCAAGGTCCATTAGGCTCTCTATAAGTATGATTTAGCATATGATTTAAGGGAAAATTAGCCTGTTCATCTCCTAATCAACTATAAATCTAAAGGGACAGTATATAAAGGTAGAAGGGGGAGATTTTAGCAATCTTTTTAACATTAATTAGCTAGCTAGTCATATTTAGGGTTTTTTTTCTAAGTTTTCCCTCAACTTTGTATTCGAAACTCAAGTATTCCAAAAAGTCGATCAAGGGATTGGAGCTAGAATTATAATTAGGAAAGCTATATTTCAAGTGCATTTCTTACTGTTTAACTCTTTATTTATAGTAATTCTATTTTTTTCTTATAAATAATATGTGTTTTTATATTAATTACTTGTTTTTATTGTTAAACATATATGGCTAAATTTATCAATAGCTAAGATAAGGTAAGTGGATGGATTAATTATGTTCTAATTTCTTAATTATATGCAGATATTTATTTATTTAAATGATTAATTGTCTATTATAGATTGGTCATCTAGAATAAATTCATTCGTAATTAGGGATGTGAGAAATCTACCCTATTTATTAGAAAAAAAAATCAGTACACAATGCAATTTGAATAAATGAATGACCAAATATTAGTTAATTATGAGGGTCTTAATTCTAGAAAAGGATTTTAGAGTTAAACTTCTGGATTTTTAAGCCTATTACCCTAAGTTCATTGAACGACTAAATAATGAAATAAGATTAATAGAGAAAATACATTAACTTAGTCACAATTGTGTCTTGAATTAGAGAGGATACCCTAGATCTAGTTACACAAGAATTTCCATACTTAGTTAATTTATTAAAACCTAAACCTTTAATTAGACTTTGATATTGGTAACCTTAAATTCCACTTATATTCTAATGCATTAGTTGAGTGTTTCAATTAATTTAGTAGTTTACGTTAGTTTAGTTTATCATATCCATTTGGTTTCTCTGGATAATTAGTCATTGGTTGACTCAGTAGTTACAGTAGATTCTTATAGAAATGACCTCTAAACTCATTAGAATTGAATGTATTACTTATTAATAGGAAAACTTATCTTAAGTTACTCTTAGATTGATTAAATTAGAAAGAAAATAAGCACAGATAAGACCACACAAGTAGTATTGTTTTTAGTATTTGACTACATACTCTAAAAATATTTTTCTATAGATAAATGCTAATATAAGGTCAATTTTCCTCTTAGTTATATCCATGTAGAAGTATTTTCTACTAAATACACTTATATATGATCTAGCATTAGGTATTGTTAATGGGTGGTTTTCATTGGTATTTAGTGCATAATTTGTTATGGTTTTATCCATTTTTTGTATAAATTATGCCAATTTGAAGCTATTCTTGTTAATTTTAGGTATATGGTGAATTAGGAACAAACTAGAAGGGTTTTGGACTGAATTAGAGCAAAATGAGGCATGAAGAACAATTCTGTAGAAGCTACACGGCAATACCCTCACCTGCCGTATAACTTCTAATTTCATAACTATAAGGCGGTATCCCAAGGCGGTGTATTATCCTAAGACACCCATCGTATTGCTAACTATACGCGTCATTTTTATTATTTCCAAGGGAAAACTTGACTGAATCAATTGGGGATTGTTCTAAAACCTTAGCAGCCACCGAGGAGAGTATAAATACTCTTATTTTTAGGTCTTGTTGAGAGTTTTTCATCATATTCAACAGAAAATTTAGAGTTTTAGGTTTTTGTCTAGTTTTTCCCTATTTTCTTTTGAATCCAAATTTTATTGGTGATTTGACTTTGGAGGAGCATCTAAGTGACAGAAATTGACAGATTATAACAGGGAGTGACCATCTTTGTGTTGTAACTTTGTTATTTTTGTTTTTTCACTTGCTTTAACTCTTTTTACATATATTATTCAATGAAAATGCTTTATTTGGTTAATTCTTTATGTCAATTGATTAATATTTGTGAGTAATTTGTTTTGGTTGATGTTAGGAAAATATTTAGGTTGAGAACAGCTTGGGTGAATGATGTTTTGTATTGAATGAGTGTTTGCTTCTTCCACTTTGGCTTGATCACCTAGGTTAGAACATTAGGTAATTTGAATTCCATGAATATTGGGCATTTATTATCAGAAAATCAATTGTATAACATACTTGAATCTAAGAGTGGACCAAGCCTTAAAGTTTTGTGTAAGGATTCTTAAATTTAACGAATTTAGATTTAGGCTTCTTGATTTTTATGCCTTTTATTCTAAGTCATTTACGGACTAAGTAGGTAATTTAATTTTAAAAGAGATAAGATGTTTCTATGGTCATTATTAATATCTTGATTGTGTGAAGTTGATCCTAATTCATACCACTACACGTTTTAAGTGATCAACCTACTGAAATCCAAAACCTTAACCAGTTAGTACTTTTGGAAGTCTTAATCGTTAAACATTGTCGAGTTACATTTTTCTATCAATTCACTTTTCTTTAGTTTTAAATTTCTATTCGCATCAATCAAACCTTGATTCTTTGAATAAATTACACATTATTTAAATTGATATTTTCATATTTTGGTCTCTTGGGTACGATACTTAGTTTACTTTGTTTTATACTACTTGTTAACATGGTACGCTTACCTTTGGTTTAATCTAGGTTAGAATTGGATTTATTTTTGCTTTTTTTTAGATCGTAACATGTTTTTGTTGCCAGGGACCTATTTGTGAGATATTAGGTTTATATGGTATTGATTTTCTCATATTTAGTCTTATTTCATTTGTTTATTTGCTTGCTTTCGATGATTATTTTATTGCTTTGTTTTTGCACGTTTTATTTCATATTTTTAGTGTTTTGTTTGCTTTCCTTTAGTTAGATTTATCTAGTTTATGCATACTCAAAGTTAAAAGCCCGAGAGCTTACCATTTCATATTGAGATTGAGAAAATTTCTTACAGTTTACGTAAGGAAGCTCGATTAGGTCAAAGTAATAAGATCGAAGAAAAGTTTAGAGAAAAGCAACCAGAGAGTGAAGCGTGGTTAGTAGAGATGGAGCGACATGTGGAAGAGATTATACAGCATCTTAAAGAGAGAAGGGAGTTAACCATGGAGTACAACAACTTATCTACTCCCAACATCGTGAGGCCTAAGGTCACAACAACTAACTTTGAGATTCCCAACGGTATCATATTTATGATCAAGGCATCTCAATTCAGAGGATTACCTTTGCAGGATCCGAACACTCGTTATGATACTTTTCTGGATATTTGTTACTTATTCAAGTAGAAGGGTGTTTTAGAAGATTCAGTGAAGTTAAGACTATTCCCTTCCTCTCTGAAGGACAAGGCTAGCGCATGGTTGGCTACATTATAGCTAGGGTCAATCACTACATGTGATGAGTTAATAAATCTATTTATAGCCAAAATTTTCTCACCTGTTAAGGTCGCTAAGATAAAGGTAAAAATCACCTCTTTCACCCAATTTGATAATGAAAGTTTATATGAGATGTGGGAGCAGTTCAGAGATATGTTAGGACGTTGTCTTAGCCATAGGTTATCTACATGGTAGGAGGTTAATACTTCTATATAGAAGTGGCACCATCGACTAGAAGTATTATAGATGCAGTTGAGGAGGTTAGCTTGATGAGTAAAGCATCATAGTAGGCCTATAAATTGATTAATGAGATGGCTACAAGTAGTTTTCAGTACTATATAGAGAGGCATCCTAGAAGGCCTATAGGTGCTTATGTAATGGATAACTCAGTTGCTTTATCAGCTTAGATGGAGGTTCTTACAAAGAATTTGGATAGTCTGATGCATAATGTCAAGGGAAGAGTGAGCTCATTAATGAGAAATTGTGCTATGTGTGAGCATTATGGTGAAGACTCCCATCTATCCTTAGAATGTTAGGTTTTTAACCCTTTTTGGATAGGAGTAAAAAGAGGCCCATCATATGGGTAACTGCAATAGGCAAAGAGGGATCTATTTCTAATACTTACAACTTAGGGTGGAGGAATCATCCCAATTTCTCTTGAAAAAATGATAAGATGGTATAACCACAGTCATCTATTGTTCAAAGATTGTCACCTTCAAGTTTTAAGGCTTCTACTCCCATGTTACTAAAGAAATTTAACTTTGAAGAACTACTTACGAAGTACATCTCCAACACTAAGTTTAGGATATAAAATCAAGAAACCTCTATCAGAAATTTGAAAAATCAGATGAGTCAGATTGTTAGTTTATCATTACCTAACACGATAAAGGCTAACCCATGAGACCATGAAAAGGCAATCTCATTGCAAAATGATAAACAATTGAAGGGAGTAGAGGAGAAACAGAAGGAAGATGAAGTGTAGAAGAATGAGGAGAAAGAGAGTCAAGAAGAAAGCAAAGAGGAATAGGAAGAAACAATTGCAGAGGAGGATCATTCTAGGTTATGCTAACCTTATTACAAATCTAGTAAGACTTCAGATCCCTTACCTTTAAAGGCTTAAAGGTAAAGAATTAGATAAGCATTTTGATCTATTCCTTTAAATTTTCAAAAGGTTGATTATTAAGATTCCATTTACCAAAGCTATATCACAAATGCCTTCTTATGCTAAGTTATTAAAGGAAATTTTGCCTAATAAGAGGATGCTCGAGGAGTATGCAACAATAAAGCTAAATGAGGAGTGTTCGATCAATTTGTTGAAAAAGTTACCACTAAAACGCAAGGATCTAAGGAGTTTTACTATTCTATGCACTATTAATGGCTTGCATATTAATAGAAAATTGATGGATTTGAGTGCAAGTATTAATTTAATGCCTCTTTCTATTTTTAGGAAGCTTGGATTAAAGGAGTTTAAACCTATTATAGTTTCACTAAAATTGGTGGATTAGTCGATTACATACCCGAGGGGAGTCATCGAGGATGTGCTCGTCAAAGTGGACAAGTTCATATTTCTAGTAGATTTCTTAGTCCTTAATATGAAGGAAGACAGAGACATCCTCATCATCCTTGGAAGACCTTTCATGACTATAATAAGGACCATCATTGATGTGCTGCGTGAAAACTTATCTTAAGGCTTCATAATGAAGAAATAGTGTTTGATGTGTTCGATTCCATGAAGCATTCATCAACTCTTAACTCTTGCAATTTTATTGATATATTCTATCTTGACACTGATTATTCTTCTATCATTTGTGTAGGAATGTTGGAAGAAGAGGTACAATAAGCACTCGAAGAGTTAGGCGAAGTTTAATATGAATTAGGGGCACAAGGAGCTGGTGTAAAGCATGTACATTTAACATAGTACCGAGCTTATGAGCCTCTCTAGTGAACAACCAAACCATTACCCAAGCCATCAATCGAGGAGCCTCTAACTCTTGAACTCAAGCCTTTACTTACTGATTTAAAGTATGCATTTTTAAACCCACCTGAGCATTAACCAGTTATTATTTCTTCTTATTTGACAGATACCATGAAGGAGAGGCTATTGAGGGAGATTCGAGACCATAAGCAAACCAATAGATGGACTATTATAGATATCAAAGGTATTAGCCCCTCCTACATGCACCACATTTTTTGGAGGATGGAAGTAAGGCATTGGTACAACCCTTGCAAAGACTCAACCCATATATGAAGGATATAGTAAAAGATGAGATAGTGAAGCTTTTAGATGGAGGTATTAGTAATATCTTTGATTCTGGATGGGTGAGTCCTGTGAAAATGGTGCCTAAGAAAGGAGGCACCACTATTATAAAAAATGAAAAATTTCTATAGTTTAAAATTTCTAGTCGCATCAATTACACCTTGATTCTCTAAGTAAATTACACATTGTTTAAATTGATATTTTCATATTTTAGTTTTTTGGGTATGATACTCAGTTTATTCTATTGTATACTACTTATTGACAAGGTATGCTTGCCTTTGGTTTGTTCTAGGTTAGAATTGGATTTATTTTTGCTTTTTTTTTTGGATAAATCAAAATTAGATTAATAAAAAGAGCAATTCTTTACAAGAAAAAGAGATCTAAGCCATATAAAGGACAACAACTAACCAAGATAAAAACTATGCCAAAGGAAAGCAAACTACTGAGAGTAGAAGTCATTATTTAACTTCTACAAACACACAAGACAAAAGACCCAAAGGGACAAAAGTAAAAGATAGAAAAGAGTCGAGCACGGGGTAGAATTAAGAAGACAGTTCATCAAGCTTGATATAACTAGGGCCTTGAATTGATGCTTCAGACATACTCTCTTTAGGAGATCTCTCTAGAGCAATTCTGTTCGCTCTCTTCTAACTATGAAAGTTATTAAGTTCTTCCATAGTCTCAAATAACCTTAGGTTCAAAGGAAAATCTGGAAAAAAAGAGTCTGCAGATGATTCCTAATCTGATTACACTTTATGTTCAAGAGAAAGATTAATAGATGGGATAGATCTTTTTGCCATCTTTCTTTTCCTGTTGAAATAATTCACAAAATGCTACTGTTGATGTTGAAATATCTTATCACCATGGGTCTTTGTAGAGTAAGCCATTCTACATATTGATAGGCATAACACAAGCCTTACTAGTGGTAGTATACATGAATCTTGATTGAGGATGCTTTCTTTTTAAGTAAGCAACAACATCTGTTCTTGCAAAAGAACCTTCTTCTCTTGTAAAAAACAACAAACTTGATAAGTTATAAAAACCTGCAAAATGGAAAAACATTAGTAACAAAAACAAATAGACTACTCCCTCTGATTAATGTTTAATTTGTGTAGCTTCAAAGTTTGCATAACTGCACTAATGGAAATGCTCTCAATGTCCAGATGAAGATCATGGAAGGTTCATTTGCTTCGTTTTCTCCAAAGTATGTATACACAGGTGAAGAGAGCACAGGTAAATAGGTCCAAATCAATAGAAATTCGGTATTGATAGGTTATGAACCAAATTCAGATGGAAGAAATGTTGTCAAGGTTAGTGAGAAACATCTGAAAATGATTTAACAAATTCAACCACACAGTTTTTGAAAAGGAACATTTAAAGAATAGATGATTGATACTTTCATTAGCAGATAAACATAAGGAGAAAAAGTTCAGGCAATGAGTAAAGAGCAATTTATCATGGGTTTTCAGCTTATTAAGGAAAGCTAGCTAAAGAATAAAGGAGGTTCTTGGACTATGGTTTTTATGCCAGAATAGTTTGTACCAAAGGATAGAAGGAAAGGTGGTTCTAAGGACTTTATAAGCAGATGAATTTGTATAGGATTTGGTGGGGCTAGCTAGCCATTCTAGTTTATCACTGTTGGAATAATTTGGAAGATATGGTAGTGGCTAAGGAGACTTAATTGTCTCATTTGTAAATTCTCACCAAATCTAGTGATGGTCTCGAAGGAAGGTGGAGACCCTCACATTAATCGAAAGATTAGATCCATTGATTGCTCGAGGAGTAGATAGATTCATGAGGATGCCTCGAGGATGCCAGGGATCGTACCATAAAAGAGTAGACACCTTGTTGCCAATATTAAATATGAAATGATTCCTAAAGAGGTCCCTATCTTGTAAAAGTTTTCTCCAACTCCAAGAACTATCATGATTTGCATTAACAATCCATAAATTTTTACATTTTAGGCTTATAGTATGAATCCACTTGACTCAAAGGGCTTCCTCATCAGTAAATAAAACCCAAATTCTTTTTCCAAAGATGGCATTGTTCTAGGTTGCTAGGTGTTTGATTCTTAGACCTCCTTCTTTTTTAGGTCTACATAGGTTACTCCATTTAACTTTAGCTGGGTGCTTAGCAGAAGTATTACCAGACCAGAGAAAATTCCTTAGTTTCATCTCTATTTCCTTAAGAATGGAAGAAGGGAGAAGAAAATGTATGGACCAATAGACCTAAAAAGTTGTAAGAATGGAGTTTATCAACTAGAGTCTACTAGTGTAAGAGAGGAATCTGTTGGTCCATAATTTAACTCTAGCTTCTATTCTATCCAATAAGGATAAATAGTCTAACTTAAAGAGATGCCCTGTTAAGAGGGGCAACCCAAGATACTTGATAGGTAACTGACCTTTGTGGATACCTGTTATCTAATTTATAAGAGGATCGAGAGTTTCCATATCCTTTGACAACAAATACTGACTCTTGGCCAGATTAATTTCCAAGCTAGAAAAGTTGGAGAATAAGTGGAGACAATCAAACATAATTTTTATATAATCTCTATCTGCATGACAAAATAGTAAGAGATTATCAGCAAAAAGCCGATGAGAAATCTTGAGTTGGGACACAGAGGACACAGAGAGAGACCTAAGAAGACACTTTACACTACTTTTTTTTTGGAACTATTAAGACCCCTAATATTCCAAAAGACTAAAGGCATAAGGAAAGATAAACCAACTAATTTTTGACCTTTCTTCTAGACTTCCTAGTCTTCTTAAAAGAGAAATCAACATCCTCTTTAATCTTCTGTAATTGACTTAGAGGGATCTCAGTAGTAATATTAGGAATCTACTCAGACATAGATAGGTCAAGAAGGTTACCAGATTCTCCAATTGCAAATACATAAGCATCAGGTGGGCACACCTCTTAAGTATTCTAAGCTCCTGTATCGTCGAGTTGCTCGTCCAAATTAATAGATTCTCCTTGGGCATTAACTACTATTAGATACTCTTCTTGTTGCTTCTGATCTCCTCTACCTTGGTTTTGGTCTTTATTTTCCATTCCCCTCTCATAAGACTCAGTGGTAGATGGGACCTGCTTTTCCACAGGAGAGAGTTGTTGAGTCTTCAAAAGTTTCAGCTGCAATCCAATATGAAAAACGGTCCCCATAGGCTTCAACTATTTCAACTGAGGTTGTTGAATTGGTTGCCACTCATATTTGATTTGGATCTCCTTTAAGGATTAGTCACCAGCTTCATTGTAAGTTGCTAAATCAAAAGATGATGGCCAACTTTTCTGGAGATCAACTTCCACACATATTGTTGCGCTGGTTAGGTGACTTTAAAACTTTGAATGATTTTGAAACGATTTTACTTTGAAAACCAACGAAATAAAGGCAAGTGCACCTATTGCAAAAGTAATAAAATGGAGTAAATTTTAGACTCTGAGTGTTGAACCCACAGGGAATATATTGCTTAATTACTAGGTATATTAGAGTACAATTATATAGGAAAAATCTAAACAATTTGATTAAAAAGCTTAAAGTTGCTTAAATTAGACCACCTTGAATTAAACACTTCAAAAACGATTTTTAATTGCTTCTAAAAAATCCTAAAAATTACTAAATGTGTAAAATAGCTATGGATTAGATGATTGATGACTTGATTGAGTTTTAAAACACATTTAAAATCTCCTTAAAGTCCTTCACAAAATAAAAACAAAGTATGGTTAAGACTTTGATTTTTTTCCATTTAATCTTATCTAACGTTTGGTTATGCTTTAAAATCAAGTAAATGGGCTTTAATTTCAAGAAGGTGAGTTTAAAAAAATTAATCTTAGAACTCCAACTTCCATAAAAAAATCCAGGTTTGGTATGTAAGGATTAATTCATGTTGCTTATTGATTTTTCAAACAAGTTAAGATGATTTATCACGCTTAAACTATCTTAAACACTAATCTTAAGTGGCTAGCTTAAAATTGGTTCTTTCAGACCTTCAAAAAGCAAAATACAAATGTTTCAACATGTCTTAAAACACTTTCAAATCATAAAAACATCAATCCAGAGCAAGAAAAATGATTAGCCACACATTTGCATCAAATCATACAAGATATGCAATTTATCAAACATACTTTGATAGATCTGAAATTTAGGGCATAAATATAAAGTTTAGATGTTACAACAAATCCCAGAAAGACTTCTGGATGTTTCTTGAACTCCCAACTTGAATCTAAACATGAGCCAAGCTCTAATTCATCAAGATCTTACAGAAAAATCAAGAACATTGAAAGATATAAGCATAAAAATCTCAATCTTGATTAATCTGAAAAATGCAACAAAATGAGATATAATCTGAATTTAGAAACCCCTTGGTTGATTCTTAGACTCAGATATGAGACTTAAAAATAAGGTCTAATGTTCAAAAATTCAGAAATAATACACAAATTCGAAGACCTAAGTGTTTAAAACTTAGAACTAAGGAAAAGCTAGAAAAATGAGAGAAGAAGAAGTCTCTCTCAATGGCAGATCTAAATTCTCTAATCTCTCTGTGTTTCTTGTATGTTTTATCATGTTTTCAGTACCTGGAGAGCTCCTCCAATGTGCTAGCAAACACTAACATTATTTAAGAACACGCCAAGAGTTGAAATCTGGAAGATTTGAAGCTGAAATTATTGACTATAGGAGCAACGATGCCCTACCTTCCAACAACAGCACCATGAGAGGGTGCCATTACTACTCGAATGCAGCACCCATTAACCCATTAACGGGCCCCTATTCTTCCAGTAACATGACCCTACCAGGGGGCCATTAATGGTAAGAACTAAGAGAATTTCTTCATGAATTTGCTCCAATCTTCATCATTAATCTCCATCCTACAAAATAAACATAATAAAATATCAATTTAACAATTAAGCACTGAATTAGGGGTCATAATTCAATAAATTAACCATTAAAACTCTATCAATTTAACCCTTAACAATTCCCCCACACTTAAGCTTTTGCTTATCCTCAAGCAAATTAATTCATCATCAAGTTCATAATAAAAGATAAATATAGGAAAAAAATTCAAAATTAATGCGCAATTATTGAAAATGCTTTCTTGATCCTTTAACAATTTTGACGCATAGAAATGTTATAAGATTAATAAGTCATATCAATTCAAAAATGCATTTAATTCAATTCATTCTTTTTGAAATCTCATCCTAAATCAAGAAATCAATTTCACATGTAAAAGACAAACAACTGAGTTTAATGCATCATTTTTTTGTCATTTCCTCATCCTTTAAAACAAAAATTAAAAAGAAATTGAATGAATCACCTAATTAATTAAATTCGTAAGAAAAATAATTGAGAGGTCACTTCAGTCTTTTTACGCGAAGGTGAACATTTTGTCATGAACAACCCCCGGTTACTCAACTGTGTCACAGTAACTTAACTGACTATTATGTCCTACTCATAATTTCAAATCTAATATACGTGTATTTTATTCTGTTTACTCATAATTTCAAATCTCGTATACATGTATTTTATTCTGTTTCTTTTCTTTCTTTTTTCTTTTTCTCTCTTCTTTTCTTTTTTAGTTTTTTTTAAATACACATACATAAGATTCAAAATTAGAGGAGTAGTTTTGCTTATTTACTTAACTAATCAAGTAATTATTCGTATTATTTTTTTTCTTTTTAGGGTTAATTTTGGTTCTTTTTCTTTGAATGAGGTTAATACCTAAAAAGACATTACAAAATTACTCAGAGAGTTACATTTTATATGTGGAACATCCAACTAATCATTAGGTATCTACCTTCCAAATTATGTAATGAATTAAAGGCATTTAGTCATTAATAATTGAAATTAATCAGATAACATTTCAAATTGCCAAAATAATTAAATTGAAATAGAAGAATGAATAATAAAAAAGATCAAAATAGAAAAAGTTTTCTGCAAGTTATAAACTACGATGAAATTGATGATGGATCAAAGTACTATTAAACAACCTAAACTCAAGTGATAAATATATAAATCCCTCTCCTACACTTAAATGAAACTTTGTCGTTAATGTTTAAAATAAGAAATGAAAAGCATAATGTAGGAGAGTAGGGAAAGAAATATACCTGTATGATAATAAGTTGAAGATCTAATTGTGCATTGAAATGGTTGTGCAGGAACATAAATAAGAAGATAAATAACATAGAGAAATAACCAAAAAAAAGCTCCACTCATATAAATGTGAAATTCAATACATCGAGGAGCAATAAATAGTAATAAAAGTCATCAGATCTAACCGAAAAACAATCGAAACCCAAACTACAAAAAGGAAACCTAATACTATGAAACTAAAACAACGCAAATAACAAAATAACTTAAACAAGAAAATAAATAACCAAACAAGCTAATCATCGGCATTCCTGAAACGCTAATAGTCCTCTAAACTCCTAACTCGAGTAGTCAACTCATCGACCTGATGCTGAAGGCTATCAAAATGACGAGTCATATCAGAGAATAAAGTGGAAAGAAACTTAACGAGCTCAAAACGGAGGCGACCCTCAATGTTGATCATGTATTGCATCATTGCAATCTGAGAATCGTTCGATGATGGTGGGGCGACAGTAAGTGAAACACGTCCAGGACGAGGCATACTCTGAGTGAAGTTGGATGAAGCCTCACCCATCTCAGGTGCTGCAAGTGCCTCAGGTGCCATAGGTGCAGGAGCATCTTCAATTCCCTTATTTATCCACCGACTATGCCTAAAAATGAAACTCGATTGCTACAACAAAGCGACATTGATGATAACCTTGGAAGATGCATCGGCAACCTCTTCCAACTCCAAAGGAACTCCAGCATCCACAAAAATCTTCATCAAGAAGCAAGGAAAACTGAAATTCTTGGTGGCCCTCTTTACCTTGACCACATATCGCATACCAAGAATAACAAAACAGGATAACGATATGCCAAAAAAAGCGCCTAGGCCATGCCACATCTTATGCAGCAAATAAATATCAACCACCCTCATCTCATTCAATCCACTAGCCCTAAGATAAATATTAAAGCTAATAAGGACCACAATAATCCTCTCTTGGCCCCTAAGTTCGAGGTGGTAAAGCATCTGCTGTTCTTAGTTAGTGCCAAGGATTTTCTTACAGCAGGCACAGAAAATGAGGGGTTGGTAGAAACTGAATCACCATTCAAATGATCCATAGTCTTCGCATAAACATCACCCTCATCCGACACTCCCAATAAAGTCAAAATATATGCACAAGTTAAAAGAATAGTGATACCTCGCACCATCGAGGGAACCTCAATAGTCTCAGAGTCATCCTTGTCTTTGTTGCTCCCGTAAAACTCGCAAACCAAGTTAGGATATAATGGACCTGAAAAGGTCACAACTGTCTTCCAATCGATGCTCCTAAAGGCTCCAAAAAGATTGAACTAAGCCTTGATATCTAGATGGATTGGTTGTTCCTCGATGAACAAGTTGCGTTGATGTGATTGATACCAGTTGAAATTGTCGACACTAGTAAATCGAGAAGGTTCATATGCCAAACGTTTTCTTGGTGGTGCCATTCGATGCTAAACTGTGTAACAAATACACCTGAATAGGTTAGAAAATTCAATTAAAATTAGAAAATTTTTTCTTTCAAAAATTTTTCAAAAAAATCCCTAATTTATTGGAAAATTTTTAAATTTTTTTTCAAAACAATAGGCTACAAAATTGGTATCAATGGAAAGCTTATGAAATTATGAACACAATAATACCAAATTTCAATTAAATGGATGCCTAGATCAAGAGAAAACTGAAAAAGAATACCTCGATGGGGAAAAAGATTTGATATTTTCATAGTACATTTTGATAAATATGTTAATTTTCTAAGTGATTTGATGCAAGAATGTTATAGAGGACTTGAAATGTGACAAATATACACCAAGAACGATTAATTTGGTTACCAAATAAGGAAGATATCACTTTTTGAAGGGGCGAAGAGGAAAAAATCGAGAATTGTTGGGTTTTTATCCTTTCTACGACTAATAATGACGCCTTATTCTACAAGGAGCATAGCCATTGATGGTTGATCAGGGTGTTGTTACTTGTATTTTAACACTATGAACAACGACACCCTGTTCTTCCATCAATGTGAACCTATCAAGGTGCTATTAAAGGTCTACCTTAAGCCAAATTTGATCAATTTCCTTCCAAATTTGTAACCAAAAACTCCTGAATTCAAATCCTAACAACATGGATTGAAATATCCATCACTTTTCTTCAAATTCAAGGATAAAACACACTTAAATTCAAATCAAACACACTAAAGTAAAGGCATACTAAAGAAAACATAATAAACCAAATTCAAACACACTTCAAAAGCTTCAACACTTGATTTACCAAATCCTAACACCTAAAACAACATCAAAGCAAACACAATTACCTACCTAACTTAAAAATTTCCTAGTTTAATGAGGATTGAATAGTGAAAGAGTCTCAAAAGACTCCTCAACTAAACTAGGCACATATAACTTCACTCTTTGCCTATTAACCTTGAAAGATAAGTGGCCATTGCTAACTTCAATTATTCCAAATGGATAAATCTTGGTCACATTGTAAGGTCCTGTCCATCTGGACCTCAACTTCCCTATAAACAACTTCAACCTTGAATTATACGCCAAGACCTTATCACCAACTTTGAAGTCTCTTTTAATGATATGCTTGTCATGCCATCTTTTGACTCTTTCCTTATATAATTTAGAGTTCTCATAAGCTTTAAGACGAAACTCATCCAACTCATTCAATTGCAAAAGTCTTTCCTCACCAGACTTTCTTGAATCAAAATTCAGAAAATGAATAGCCCAATAGGCTCGATGTTCTAATTCAGCTGATAGATGACAAGCCTTACCATATACCAACTTGTAAGCAGACATGCCAATGGGTGTCTTAAATGTAATTTGATATGCCCAAAGTGCATCATCCAACTTCATTGACCAATCTTTCCTTAAATAACTAACAATTTTTTTTAAATTCTCTTGATCTCTCTATTTGATATTTCCACTTGACTGCTAGTTTAAGGATAGTAAGGTGTAGCAACCTTATGGATAACAGCATATTTAGATAAAAGGGATTCAAATTGATTATTACAAAAAAGTGTTCCCCTATCACTTATAATGGTTCTAAGTGTCCCAAATCGAGTGAATATGTTCATTTTAAGAAATCAAACTACACCTTTTGCTTCATTGGTTGGAAGTGCAACTGCTTTAACCCATATACTTACATAATCAATAGCCACTAAGATGTATTGGTTTAAGTATGATGAATGGAATGTACCCATGAAATTGATACTCCAAACATCAAAGACTTCACAAACCAAAATTTTGGTTAGTGGCATCTCATGTCTCCTTGAAATGTTGCCAATCCTTTGACAATTATCATAAGATTTCACATACTAAAATGCATCCTTAAACAAAGTAGGCCAATAGAAACCACACTCAAGCACCTTGTATGTAATCATAATAGGGCCAAAGTGTTCTCTAGTCTCCCTCGAATGATAATGACTTAAAATTGAAGACACTTCTTCAATAGGAACATATCTTCGAATTATTCCATTAGCATATATCTTGTATAGAAAAGGTTCGTACCAAAGATATCGCTTAACTTTAGAAAAGAACTTCTTTTGTTGGTATGAAAAGTTAGGAGGGATCACATTACCAGCCAAATAATTCACTATATCCACATACTAAGGTAAAGTAAGCATATCTAATAAGTGTTCTTCAGGAAACACCTCCTTTATGGCTTGGTTTTCTCCTTTCTCCATCACTTCCTCATTCAGATGAGATAAATGATCAGCCACAAAATTTCCTTACCTTTCTTATCTTGGATTTCAATGTTAAATTCCTGTAATAGGAGAACCCATAGAATTAATCGTGGCTTAGCATCCAGCTTTTTCATAAGGTACTTCAATGCAGAATGGTATGTATAGACTATCATCTTTGAAAGAACCAAATAGGACTGAAACTTATGAATTGCAAACACCACAGCTAACATCTCCTTTTCAGTAGTGGTGTAACTTTTTTAAGCATCATTTAAAGCGCAACTTGCATAATACATTGGATGGAATAGCCTTCCATGCCTTTGTCCAAGTGTTGCACCAACTGCAAAGTCACTCGCATCACACATTAACTCAAAAGGAAGAGACCAATCAGGTGATACCAAAATAGGTGCACTTGTAAGATTTTCTTTTAACAATTGAAAAGAATGTATACACTTATCATAAAAGTGAAAAATTGCATCCTTAGTTAAAAGTTCAGTAAGGGGCTTCACTATCTTGGAAAAATCCTTGATAAATCATCTACAGAATCTAGCATATCCAAGAACCCTTCGAATTGCTCTAACTGAATTTGGTGGTGGAAGTTGAGCAATGACTTCTACTTTTGCGGGATCTACTTCAATGCCTTTACTCAAAATCTTATGACCTAGCACCATGAACTCTTACACCATAAAATGACATTTTTCATAATTTAAAACCAAGTTGGTTTCTTTACATCTCTTAAGTAGCTTTTCTAGATTCTCTAAACATGCATAAAAGGATGTACCAAATAAAGAGAAATCATCCATGAAAACTTCAATGCATGACTCAATAATATCCGCAAAAATTGCTATCAACAACGTTGAAAAGTAACAAGGGTGTTACGCAAGCCAGAAGGCATGCGTTGATATGCAAATGTGCCATATGGACACGTAAATGTCGTCTTTTCTGGTCCTCAAGGGCAGCAAGAATTTGCAAGTAACCACTGTATCCATCTAAAGCACAATGAAAACTATGCCCAGTTAACCTCTTTATTACTTGATCAATGAAGGCTAAAGAAAAGCGATCCTTTCTTGTGGCGTCATTTAATATATGATAACCAATGCATATACACCAACCAGTTACCTTCCTTGAGGCAATTAATTTTTCTTGTTCATTATTCATGATCGTAGTCCCTCATTTTATTGGTACTACTTGAACCAGACTAATCCATGTAGAGTCAGAAATAAGATAAATAATACCAGCATCAAGGAGCTTAACTACTTCATTCTTTACCACGTCCTTCATGTTTGGATTTAGTCTACAATGAGGTTAGACCAAAGGTTTACTTCCTTCTTCAATGAATATTCAATGAGTACAAATAGGACTTAATCCTTTAATATCCATTAAGGTCCATCCTATAACTTTTTGATGCTCTCTAAGAACTCTTAACAATCTTTCCTCCATCGTATCACCTAATGATGATGAAATAATAATAGGTAATTGACTTGGAGGTCTAAAAAATGCATACTTCAAGTTTGAAGGGAAAGGTTTTAGTTCAAGAGTTGGAGACTCTTCACTTGATGGCTTAGAAAGGTTTGGATTGGCCTATCTAAAGGCTTAAACCTTTTGGATTATATCCAATTAGAAGACTCGTTTCCAACTTGTAATTCCTTTAGCACTTCCTTCACTTTCTCTCCTTCATCTTCTTCCACATTTAAATGAATCAAAGCCTTTTTCAATGAATTTGAACAAAGATATTCAAATGGAACAATTGGAGTAGAATGAACTCTAATGAAATTACATGAATCTAAGGTGAATGGATGCTTCATTACTCGAAAAACATTAAACTCAATCTCTTTATCTTAAAGCCTAAGAATGAGTTTTCCACTATGTGAATCAATTAGTGCCCTAGCAGTAGCCATGAATGGTCGTCATAAGATAATAGGCACTGTACTATCCTCCTCCATATCTAAGACAAGAAAATTAATAGGGAAATTGATCCCACTTAGATAGGTTATTGATCTATTAGCCAATTATAATGAGATTGTAGTGGGTTTAGGCTCCTCTAATCCTAACTTCTTGAAAATTGATAAGGGCATAAAATTAATGCTTGCTCCTAAATCCTTCAAAGCCCTATCAATTTGTAAGCTACCAATTATACAAGGGATGGTAAAGCTACCAGTATCCTTGAGATTTAGAGGTAAATTATTTAGTAGGATAGCAGAACATTCTTCATTAAGCTTAACTATCTCATATTCTTCTAACCTTCTATTCTTGGATAGCATTTCCTTTAAAAACTTTACATAAGAAGCCATTTGAGAAATTACTTTAGCAAATGGGATATTGATATGGAACTTCTTAAACATCTATAGAAATTTCCCAAATTGTTTATCTAAGTTTGTGTTCTTTAATCTTTGAGGGTATGGTATCCTAGGTTTATAGGGTTGTACATTTGGATCAGCGAATAACCTAGGTGGCTTATCTGAACTTACACCCTCATTATCCTTCTCTTTCTTTTTCCCTTCTTCCTTAACTCTCTCTCTGCTGTCTTGCCCTTCTTCTTTTCTATCTTCTCCACTCTCCACCATTACTTGTCTACCTTTCCATTCTTCCTTCTTCCTTTCACTCTCAACCTCCTTTCTACTTCTTAAGATAATCTCCTTTGCATGCTCTCTCGGATTGGCTTTAGTTTTGCTAGGAAGCTTACCAGGTAGCATTTCTTGTAAAAATTGAGCAATTTTTTCAACTTGAGTCTCCAAGTTCTTGATTGATGCTTCATGATTTTGCATTCTAGAGTCATTCGATTGGATATACTTAAGAATGATTTCTTCAAAATTAGGTGCTTCTCTTTGAGGTTGGGTGACTCTAAATCCAGGTGGAGGTGGTCTTTGAGGATTAACTTGAGGTTTTTAAGGAGGTTGTAAGTAGTTTTGATTGTTACTCCATGAAAAATTAGGATGGTTCCTCCAACCAAGATTGTAAGTGTTTGAAAAGGGGTTTCCTATTTACCTATTGAAATTACTAACAAATTGGGCTTGTTCGAGTTTTCGGGCAAAAGGACTTCCTTTTTGACACTCTAATAATGAATGGGAGGTACTACCACAATTTTCACAATCCATCTTATGAGAACTACTACTAGCACCAGTCATCAAACTATAATTCTTCTTGTTTAGTACTTCTAGTTGAGCTGCAAGAGCTACTGTATCATTGATTGCATGAACACCATGTGGTTTCCTTGGATGACATTCAGAATTGTACTGAAAACCATTTGAATCCATATCCTCAATCAAATTGTTGACTTCGGTCGCAGTCTTGCACATTAGATTGCCTCCAGTTACAGCATCTATAGTGCTACGAGTTGAAGGTGTCAATCCAGTGTAAAAGATATCAACTTACTACTACGTAATCTATGACTTGGACACTTTGCCAGCATGTCTCTAAATTGTTCCCATGCCTCGTATAGACTTTCATTCTCATGTTTCATGAATGAACTAATCTCAATTTTCATTTTGTCTATCTTAGCAGGTGGGAAAAATTTATTAAGGAACAATTTCATCAATTCGTCTTATGTAGTAATGGAACTAGGTTAAAGTGTTAACAACCAGGTTTTCGCCTTGTCTCCAAAAGAAAAAGGAAAAAGTCTAAGCCTAATTGCATCATCAGAGATCCTATTTCTCTTAAAAATATCACAAATATCAAGAACATTTTGAAGGTGTTCATTAGGATCTTCTAAAGTTGAACCTCTAAATTGTCAGGACCTAACTATTGAAATGATGTTATACGGGATTTCAAAATTATTTGCGTTGACTCTAGGCTGCAAGATGCTAGCCATAGGTCTATTTTTATTCCTTAAAGCTAAGTCCATTATAGTTCGTTCCCTATGTTCTACATGAGGTCTTGCAACTACATGTTCCTCAGGATCCATTTCTACAGTTTCGAATTTAGTGTCACTTGATGTTCCTACGTCTAACGGATCGGATGGGGTTGCTCGAGCTTCTTTCTTTTCTTTCTTAACGTACGCTCAAGTTTTGGATCGAAGTCTACTAACTCGAGATTGCATCTCCGAGTATGCATACAAAGTCGAATAAAATACTAAATAAAAAAAATAAGCAAACAAAGCAATTAAACTAAGTAAAAAAACAAGGAAAACACACAAAGCAAAGTAAATAGAAAATAATTGCAGAAAAATTCAGAAAAATTATAAAAATAGAAATTTACAAGTCCTAAAGTAATTGAAAATAATTTTCCTACTATTAAGATAGTCTAATCCTCGACAACGATGCTAAAAACTTATTCCGTTGGTTAGGTGACTTTAAAACTTTGAATGATTTTGAAACGATTTTTTTTAAAACCAATGGAAATAAGACAAGTGCACCTATCGCAAAAGTAATAATGGAGTAAATTTTAGACTTTGAATTTTGATCCCATGGGGAAAAGTTTGCTTAATTATTAGGTCGATTAGATTACAATTATTTAGGAAAAATCTATATAATTTGATTAAAAATCTGAAAATTGCTAAGACTAGACTAACTTGGCTTAAACATCTCAAAAATAATTTTTAATTGCTTCTGAAAAATTCCAAAAATTACCAAATGTATAAATTAGCTAAGGATTAGATGATTAATGATTTAATTAAGCTTTAAAACACATTTAAGGTCTGATTAAAGTTCCTTCACAAAATCAAAACAAAGCTATGGTTAAGACTTTGTTTTTTCTCCATTTAATCTTGTGCAAAGTTTGGTTATGCTTTAAATCAAGTTAATGGGATTTAATTTCAAGAGGTTGAGTTTTAGAAAATTAATACCAAACCTCTAACTTTCACAAAAAATATAGGTTTTGTCATCCAAGGATTAATTCTTGTTGCTTATTGATTTTTCTAACAATTTATGATGATTTCTCATGCTTAATTTGTCTTAAAAAATAATCTTAAGTGGCCAGCCCAAAATCAATTCATTTAAACCTTCAACAAACAAAATACAGAACATTTAATATGCCTTTAAGCTCTCTTAAATCATACAAACATCAATCCTTAGCAAATAAAATGATTTAGCCACACATATTGATCAACACATACAAAATATACAACTTAGGCAACATATCTTGATAGATCTATAAATATAGGTTAAAATGATGCATTTAGAGTGTATAAAAAAAAGGTTTGGAAAACTTTTGAACATGTCTTGTAACTCCTAACTTGATCTAGATTGCAGCACAACCATGATTTGAATCAAAAATGCAAAAAAAAAAGAGTCAAAGAACGTACAAGGTTATAAGCATAAGAATAAATACTTTAATTAATCTAAAAATGGGAGCATAATGACAAATAATCTGAGTTAGAAACCCCATGAATGTGAGTTATAAACTCAAAATTGTAAGCCCTATGGCACCTAAGAGGGAGGGGGTGAATTGGGTATTAAAAACTTTTTACTAATTCAAACTAGCAACCTAAGTCAATTAGAAACTAGATGCAATCACTAAACCAAGATTCAACCTAAGATGGTATGATAGTGTAAATATCAAAGTAAATGCAATAGTTTGAGCTAAGAGGAAGAAACAAGGTAATTAAAGAAGTTCA
>JAOXYD010129342.1:0-11011 GCA_028565735.1 Pinacopodium congolense | reverse complement strand
CTTAAGGTGAGTAAACTTCTTGTAATTCCCTAATTAATTAGTTTTTTGGTTGGTTTCGTAGAATCTAAGTCCTTTTTCATAATTTCAATGCTGTAATACAAAGAGTAGATAAAGAAAATTAAACATGGTTATCTATAAGAAGAAGTTAAATTCTCTACAATTAGTTGCACACGTAGAGGCATAGAGTAATTAGACTATGACTCATATTGTGTTAAAACATAAACTTATTTTTAATTTAGTGTATTTGAAATGTGTTATTTGTATAAGCCCAAAAGATAAATAGTCTAAGTTTTAGAAAATATTTAGAAATAGAAGTATCTTTTAAATATCTAGATAACTGATAAAATATCTAGACAAGTAAAAATATCTTAAGTTTAGAAAAATTTTCAAAATTAGTGATAGATATTAATCGTATAGAAGGGTTTATAAGTAATATGAATAGAGATCATTTTCTTCATTTGTACGAGTAAGTTAAGAGAAATTGAATTGAGTAATAATTTTAAACGAGAATTCTTCTTCTATTGAGAATGTCTTTCTCATTCTTAAGTTGTTATTGAAAAATTCAAAATCCTCTCCAAAGTTTGATTTAGTTCCTTTTTGTACATTCATTTCTAGCCTCTTGTGATTATCAAGTGAAATTAAGTGAACTATTTTTCAATTGTTTCGAGTGGTTGAGAGGTTATTCTTGAGCTTAGGAAAAAGAAACAAGTGAAAGGTTTTCCTTTAGCCTGTGAAAAAGGATTATATTTGTGACATTGTTATCTTCAAGTTATTATAAAAATGAAAAGTCAACAGTGGTGTTAAGGACTAGATTAAGAGCTAGTGGATAGCTCTTAACAAGGATAAATCACGGTGTATTCTCTCCTCTCTCTTTACCTTTATTTTTCATTTATATTATATGATTGTTTGTTTTAGGCAAATCTGTTTAAGCTTCCACATTTGTGTGAAAGAATTTTTTTACACTAATTCACCTACCTCTTAGTGCCATATCTATCCTAACACAATGAAAAACTAAAATGTATGCTTAAAGTCCAAAAGGCATCTAATGATAGGTATGGTTTAGGATTCACTTAAGTAAGTGTTACTACAAATGCTAAAATTACATTTATGAAGGGAAAAAACTTAGATGACGAGCATATACTTAAGCCCTCATATAAGAATATTGCATCATCTTCTAGATCTTAACCTAAAAAAATCATCATGCATTCATATATATAGTAAGACCAAAAGCTAGGATAAAAGTGCATCCAAAAAAGAATAGACATAATTTCTATTGAAATGTAAAAACATAATGCGGTTGATTTAGTCCTCATATAAGGCAAAATCATACAATTCAATTTCATTTTCCTTACAAGTATGTGCATAACACTAGGAGTATTTCTCATACACATAATAGGTATAATTTTTATTCTATAGGAACATTTAATAATAGAAGATCTAAGAATACGTATAGTTAGAAGAACACAGGAACCCATTATCGTCATCATCATGCACTTAAGATTTGTTAATTTTTGTGATATCATAGACATATTTGATACCAACTTTGTCACGAGTCCAACCTTGGACCAAGACTGACGCTAAAAGAACAATTGACTCAAGGCCTAATGGCTACCACAAATCTAGAAAGTACATAGATATAAATTGTCAAGACAAACAACTGATATTCAAACCAGTCCATAATCATACTACAAGCCCGAACTATTACAGTACCAAGCATTAAACTATAATACAAGAGAGTTTGACAAATACAATACTACTGCGATTCTATAGTTAAGTCAAAAAAAATCTAAAACATACATAAACTCGTTGGAAAAGGAGAAGACCAACGAAGTATTCTCACACTAGAGACATCTAAATTGAAGGACCCTGAAAAAGAAATAGTTGAGGGGAGTCAGACCTCACTGAGTGAATTAATACCATAATCATCTGATGCATCTCAAGATTCCAAAAGATATATATATATATATATGTATATATATCATATATGTATATATATCATATATGTCATACACAAACACATCATTATAATGAGTTTACATAAACATGCAAATTTGCATACATATTTCATAGTCATATGAAGTCACATCATCACCAATTATAAGTAGTATTGGAGGACTGAGACAAGACTCGATGACATGCCCCCTACCCATATATTCTAACTGTAGGGGTTCTCTTATTCCATATGGATCACTTAGTCTAAAGGTAGTGATCTGCTCATTCGAAAGTAATTCAACTGAACCGGTCACAGACTCACTACCGTGTAGCTACTAGTTGTAAAGGAACTAAATTGAACCGTCCACAACTACGTCAAAATATCATATACCGATTAGCGTCTGTAAACAACTCAACTGAACCACCCCAATCATATCATATCTCAATCACTAACCAATCAAGAACCACATGAGCAGCAGTCTCATATCCAACTGAATGACTCTCTGTACGCACAGCCTGGTGACATCCATCAATTAACTCATCCCATAACCATCCTCTACATAAGCACACATCACATTAAGCATAACAGAGGATAAAAAAAATGTATGTATAGATGTCAATCCAATAAAGAAATAGACTATGTGCAAATGGTGATGATAATAATCAATGATTATGATTATGACAATGAAATGCATACGCATGACCATGAATATTAACTCGCAAGTGGACTACACTCCTCTACCCTGAGTTTAATGTCTCAAAGTGGAAGGTCATGCTTCTGCTTGATCTATAGAAAGAAAATAAAGGAAGCATTAGAACTTTTACTAACTCATAATCTACATCCTACTTCAAGTAACTGATCGAAGATTCACAACCGTTGCCAGAGTATGGGGCCACGCGTCGACATCGCGACAGCGATAATCTTCACTTCCCAACTAAAAAAGGAAGATCTCATCCTTAGACATCTAACAACTCTTGTCACGTGTCAAAATTCCTCCTATTTAATGAAGATCGAAACTCTAAACCTAAAAAAAAAACCATTATTATCGCTCTCGGCTTTCCCTCCCTTCCTACACTTTTAGGCTACTAGAGACAACGGTGAAGTTGGTGTGGTGTTGTTTTGGTTTTAAAGTGACTAAAAATAGAAAATCTATGACTTAACAGACATCTCTAAAATTTTAAGTCAGATTGCTCCAAATCTAGGTTGCTTTCGACACAATAAGGTTAGGGGATTGATTGTGTATCTCACAAGCATTTCATTGACTCCTAAATCATTGAAAAGGGTAGTCGGACGACAAAGATATAATCTTCAGAGTTTGAAAGAGAAAGGTGAGCTATTGAGAGAAATAATACAAGAGAAAATGAAACTAACGCGTTCTGAACTACATCTTATACTAAATAAAATGTTTGCCCTTTTTAATGGCATCTTAAGTGTAATTTGTTATGACAAAATAAGATGGTGGCATAAATCATTAAGAGGTTGAATGATAAAAAGATTACTGATCCCCAAAGACCTAAATTATTGTAGGCACTTAAAACAAAATGAATTATTTATTTTATACGAATCAAAGAAGAGTAAATGGTATGTAGATAATAGATGTTCAAGGAATGACTAGTGGTGCATCTTGATTTATTTATCTCAATAGCCAAGATGGAGGATATATGACTTTTGATGACAATGCCAAGCTTAAGATAAATTACATTGGAAAAGTTGGTAAGGAAGATCACGATGTCGTTGAAAATATACTTCTAGTTAATGGTTTAAAGTATAACTTATTTAATATGAACCAATTTTGTGATAAAGATTTTAAATTTTGTTTTGAAAGAAAATCATGCGTTATCTATAAGGAGTTAGATAATAGCATTGCTTTATTGGTAAGAAAGAAGAAAATATTTACACTATTGATCTTAATAATCTTTCTAACTTAAAGTGACATGTTTTCTTTTTACAAGTGAATACACTTGGATGTGACACAAGAGATTAGGACATAAAAGTATAGAGCTCATTTCCAACCTAAGCAATAAACAACTTATGAATAGACTATCAAATGTCACGTTTAAGAAGGATAAGGAATATGGAGCTTGCCAAATGGGGAAGCATACTAGGAGTTCCTTCAAGAGTAAGAAAGTGGTATCATCTATTAGACCTTTGGAGCTATTATATATGGATTTATTGGGTCTTACTAGGATTGTTTGTTTAAGAGGTAAATCATATGAATTTATCATTGTAGATGATTTTAGTAGGTTTATATGTGCTTTATTTTTTAATAGTAAAGATGAAAGTTTTATGTCTTTTATAAAAGTTACAAAAAGGGTGTAGAATGAGGAAGGTTTTACAATTACATCAATCAAAAGTGATCATGGTAGATAAATTGAGAATGAATTGTTTGAAACTTTTTTATATAAAAATGGCATTTTGGATAATTTCTCTACACCTAAAACCCCCTCAACAAAATGGATTTTCTAAGAGGAAAAATAAAACTTTGTAAGAAATAAATAGGATAATCTTCCTAAGTATGTTTAGGTCGAAATCATTACAAGTTCATGTCATAATCTAATAAGGTCTATGAATAACTATAAATAAAACCTCTTATAAGCTTTGGTATAGGAAAAAGCCAAAATTTTGTTATTTCAAAATTTTTAGGCTTAAGTATATTTTGAATACTAAGGATAATCTAGGAAATTTTGATATAAAAATGAAAGTAAGCTTTTTTGTAAGCTATTCATTTACTAGTAAAGCATATAGAGTATTCAATAAGCAAAGTTTAATGATTCAAAAGTCAATATATATTATTTTTAATAAGACTGACCCCCCTTATGTCAAAGAAAGCTTTGTAGATATTAATTTAGGTTTATCAAAGGATTTAGAAAATTTAGGTCTAAAAGAAAACAAGAAAGATCACCAAAACACTCCACTCAAACTAAGTAGGAGCATTGTTAAACAAAGGAAGCTTGACAAGAAAGATAAGGAAATTCCAAGAGATTGAAAGTATAAGAAATACTATCCTTCAAACCAAATTATAGGTAATCCTTCAAACCAAATCATAAGTAATGTACACAAAGTTGTAGTAACTAGATCCTTTATTAGAGGTAAGATGCTTTCATTTCTCATATAGAACCTGAGACAATAAAAGAAGTATTTCATGATGAAAGTTAGATTCTTGCCATAAATGAGGAATTATATCAATTAAGGGGAATAAGGTATGGACTATAGTATCCAAGCCTAGTGATCATCAAATTATAAATATTGCATGGGTGTTTTGAGACAACGCTTGATGAGTTAGGTAATGTTGTGAGAAAAAAATGTTAGGTTGGTAGCAAAAGATTATAACTGAGAATAAGGAATAAATTATAAAAAAATCTTTGCACCTATATCTAGATTAGAAGTTATTATGTTTTTACTTTAATTTTCATCTTAAATGGTTTTAAACTTTTTCAAATGAATGTAAAAAAATACTTTTCTAAACGGTTTTATATGAGAAAAAGTTTATATTGATCAACCTCCCTATTTTGAAAATCACGATGCACTTAATCACATTTTGAAACTTTTTAAAAGATTTATATGTTTTAAAACAAGGTCATAAGGCTTAGCATGAATGGTTTAATGTATTGCTTTTACAAAATAGTTTTACTAAGGATAAAGTAGATGTCTTTCCATTCATTAAAAGGCATAATGATGACTTTTTAATTATTCAAATTTATATTAATGATATTTTTTTGTACTACTAAGGAAAGTTCAAGAAATTTTCTTATAATTTGAGTAGGAAATTTGAGCTAAGCATTATGGGAGAGTTTAGTTTCTTCCTTAACCTAAAAATCAAGAAAATGAAGGATATGATTTTCATCAATCAAGTAAAGTACCCAAAAAAAAAAGAAGAAGAAGAAGAAGAAGAAGAAGAAACTATTCAAATGCTTTGGAATGGACCAAGTAAAGTCTCTAAGGCTCCTATGATTATCACAATAAAATTAAACATAGGTGAAGAAGGTAAACCAATGAATGCTAAGGTTCATCGAGGGATGATAAGCAGTTTACTTTATCTTACATCTAGTATACCTAACATTATGTTTAATATGTGATTGTATGCTAGATTTCAATCTAATCCTAGGGAATCATATCTTTTAATGGTTAAGCACTTACTTAGGTATTTATGTGGAACTATCTCATTAGGACTTTGTTATCTAAAACATGGATCAATAAAATTAGTTGGTTATTTTAATATGGATTATGTTAGTAGCCTATTAGATAGAAAGAATACTTCCGATACTTGTCAATTCTTGGATAATGCATTAATTTCATTATTTAGTAAAAAATAAGATTTTGTAACATTGCTAACTATAAAATTAAATATGTAGTAACTAGTAGCTATTGTGTACAAATACTTTGGCTTAAGCAATGATTTAGAGATGTGGTATGAAACTTACTAAGATCCCCAATAGAAGTAATAACACAAGTTTCATATGCCTAATAAGAATCTAATTCAAAATTCTAGATCCAAATACACAGAGATAAGATATCATTTCTTTAAAGATCATATGGAAATGGTGATATTGAATGGAACTTGTTGATAAAATATATCATTGGTTGACATTTTCTCTAAATCAATAAATGAATGTAGGTTTTGCATAATTATAAGAGAATTAATCATAATTGATTATAGGTCTTTTTAAAAATTTTGTCTAGTTGTGTATTTTTTAAATTTGTTTGTAAAATTTTCTATAAAATTGGTATGTATTGTCCTTCCATAACTTTGTGATGATGTCAAAAAGGGAGAGAGGGTTAGTGATATTAGATGTTTTATATTGAGGGAGTTGTTACTTGTATTGTTTTTTTGCATATGGTTATGATATATGAATTATGTTTATGTCATTGAAATTTATTTTAAAAATAAGGTCTAATGCATGATATATAGATCCCTTTCATGATTTATTGTTCCATAATGTACTAGTACATTGATTTATAAGATGTGAAATTTGCTATAATACATTAATTAAGGGAGAATAAGGTTTACATAATAAGAGTGATGAAATTCTCATAATGAATATATATGATGATTGGATTTTGGGTGATCATTGAGCATTTGGCTTGGTGTACTTTGCTTTGAATGTTTTTAACTCTCTAATCTCATATGTTTTGTTATCATTAAAAAGGAAGAGTTTGTTGATAATAAAATATGCTTGTTAATAACAATTTGCTTTATGATAACTTTTTTATTAAAAAAATAAGTTCATTGACTGTCCATTTTACTTAGAGGTAAAAAAAAGACTTGAAGACCATAATTGAGTATAAAGTAAGATCGGGTAAGATAGGATTTTCAAGAGGTATATTTTAGGTAGTTTCATTTGTCTATACGTCTTATTTGAAGATTCAATAACTTTAGAGGTTCAAAATTGAATAGTTTTCAAAATATGCATAAAATTTTATGGATTAAAACTTTTTGAGTTTTTTTATTTTAATTGAAGACTCTTAATCACTAAAATCTTATTAGGAAACCTTTTAAGTTTGATTGATTCAAGTTTCAAATATTTGAAAGTTTTAAAAGTGTTTTGGTCAAGTTTTATAAAGTTCTACAAATGAAAAATAGCACCTCAAAGCAACATGATGAACTTTCAGTAACTAAAAAGATTTATGATTCATAGTGAAATTTCTAATAAATTGTTATAGAGTAAATGCAGGCAAAAAGGATTATCACCAAATCATTTTAAAATTCATTTATACCATCTCTTTTCCCTATATTCTCTATTACATTTACTTATGCTTTTCTTATATTCATATTGTGATTATTTGACATATTCTCATTCATCACATTAGGTCGAATTGTGGTTAGCGATTATATCCTTCATAAAAATTGGTTTATGTATTAAGTTTATAAATTTTTAATCACTCAATTCACCCCCTTTTCCCCTCTCCCTGCTTAGGTGATATTAGAAGTAACAATAATGATATACCAATATGCATTAAAGTAGGCATCGAAGCATCCCTGCTTAGGTGATATTAAAAGTAACAATAATGATGGACCAATATGCATTGAACTAGGCATTGAAGCATCTATTATAGTAGCCATTGAAGTAGCCATTAAAGCAAGTATTTATGCATTTATTAAAGCAATCACTAAAGCTATCATTAAAGTGAATAATGATGCATTTGTTGAAGCAAATATTGGATTATCCACTTAAGAAAAATTTAGAGGGAGAAGTGAAGCAGGGCTTAGAGCTCCCATTAAATCATACCTTAAACTGGACAATTAAGCAAACCCCGGAGCATTTATTGAAGTAGATCTTGAGGCACTAACTAAATTAGGCCATGGAGCACTTGTTGAAGTAGATTTTGGAGCACCAACTAAAACAAACCTTGGAGCACCTATTAAAGCAAGCAACAGCACAAATTATGGTGATGATTTAAAAGACAAATCTTTTAATGAAGAGATGTGAACTAAATATAAGGAGTTAAGGTGTTCAAGTAAAGAAATTACAAATGAACTCCTATATTGTGGTTTGAAAGAAGAATAATGAGATTAATTATGAGGACATCAATAGCCTAGATGTTAGTTCAGATAACGAGAGGAAGAAGTCAAAATATTCCCATTTTAATGTTTGAAGTTTAATTGATGGTAAAATTATTTTGAAACAAAGAATAATATTTTATCATATAAATACTTTTATAAAGATGCTGAAGATTATGAGTATTAAAAATGAAAGATCAAGAGTTACTAACTTTGTATAAAAAAATGTGTGTGGAGAGTTTCATACTACGACATTCTAAGATGCCCATACTTGTGGTAAAACATTTGATAGTAAGAAGATGAGATAACCATATTTTTAATTATAAACCTTTCATTATTTTTTCAATTGAGTCATATACCTTTGAAACTTCCTGTTAAAGTCCTATACCTATGCAGATTAATCAAAAGCAGTCCTAAACCTATGTGGATGGACTGTTTTTGAATAATCCGCATAGGTATAAGACTTAATTAAAAAAATTGTGAAAGGCACCATATTTCTAATGCTAAATCTTTCATAATTTTCTTAATTAAGCCCTATACTTGTGCAAATTAATCAAAAGCAGTCCTTATTAATGGAGAAAATGATAAAAGGTTTAAGATTACAAATATAATTAACCTATAAGAAGATTGATTACTAGGGGATTGTTAACAAGTATATGATAAACTTAAAAAATAATCTCAGTTAAAATATTTTAGTGTTGAAAAGGATTATGGAGAGAGTACAAGTAAGCCGGACATACATTTCGTATTAAGACATTCTAAGATGCCCATACTTGTGGTAGAACATTTGATAATAAGAAGATTGATTACTAGTAAATTGTTAACAAGTATATGATACACTTCAAAGATAGTCTCAATTAGAATATTTTAGTGTTGAAAAGGATCATTGTACAAGATTATCAACAAGATATTTCAAACATTAAAGTATACAGAGTTTGAAACATTCCTTATTTTTATTACTTGGATACGAAGGAAATATTCTTATAGAGAGAATATTTCATATCTAACATGAAAGGCAGGAAGAGCAACTTACTTTATATTAGATTTTTAAAAGTATATTGTACTCTTGTTATGTTTGTGTAGAACGAGTCAAAATAGATTTTGTGAGTACTTACAAACCTGACATATAGATTAATGGATGTGGATATCAATTGATAATGATACAATGCGCAATTACTGTCAACTTTTAATAAGATATTCAAATACTATATCTGTGTGTATGTATACATATATATATATATATATATATTGCCTTTGTTTTTTTTTTTTCAGAGTTGGGAAAGAAGAGCTAGAAATAATTTCTGATATTTATTAAATCCTGAGCTTTGGCATGCTTGACTCCAGTTGAGGCTAAGGACCCTGACTTGTGACCAAGAAACTATATCAGTGGAATAAGAGCATAAAATATCTATTATAAAAAAAACTCAAATATTAACTCATCTAATGTTAACAATGAAGAAAGGTTGTTTGTGCAAAGATACTTTATGGAATAGTTGAAAAAACAAAGCAAGAAATTGAAAGAAATAGAAGTTTATTTGGGTTTCGAGTCAGATTATGGATTATGAATTTCTTAATATATTAATAGAATGAATACCTTGCTATTTATATAATATTTTCACACATAACTGCTATTTTAAGGAAAGTAAACACAAAAAAATAATACTTATTTTGAAATTTTTATAAAATACAGGGGTGAAAATTTTAGACACAAAATTTTGATGAAATTTGACAGTTTTTGAACTCTTCTCAATCTTAAAACAGTATGGACACAAAAGTTGGCAAATGAAAAAGCCTTATCCACAAGAGGGTACAATCAGAGCTTGCTTTTTTTTATTTTTTTTCCTTTCTCTCAAAAAATAGAAAAGAATTAGACTACCTTCGGCTAACGGCTAACCATGAGAAAATCACCTAATTAAGAATTTTAGGACAGCACGGCTCCATGCCTCAAGAACGCCGCAGTTGACTTAGACGTGCTTCCATCTTTTAATGGTTTAAACTAATGCTGGAAGCTTTGGAACTCAAAAAGCTTTCTTCTCATAAGAAATCAGCCCATTTACTCCACCTTCGGCTTGTGCTGCTCCTATCTAAACCTGTGCCGAATCAAAGGCGTGTAAAGAATAAGGAAAATATAAGGAAATGGGAAGAAATATTTAAAAAAAACAAAAAGGAAAATGGAGAGATGGATAGTTGGTATAAAAGGGCATGGGCAAAAGCAACACGCTATGCATTGGAGAGAAGCTTAAGTCCTATTTGAGATGATACACTCCAAATGTGATGACAGGTCATTCCCACATCTAACAGTGACAAACATTTATAAGTTTCACATCAATTTGAGATGATACACTCCAAATGTGATGATAGGTCATTCCCACATCTAATAGTCACACACATTTCTAAGTTTCATATTTTAATGATGAACATGATCCTAGAAGAATATAGTTTAGTCCATAAAATTTTTTCAATTTTTATAAATAATGCAACTGCGAATACGATTGCAATTAATGAATTTGAAATTTTGTGTCGTCCTTAATTTGGTGGAAAAAAATTTCATATTAGATGTGCATACCATATAATTAATT
>JAOXYD010129311.1:0-11012 GCA_028565735.1 Pinacopodium congolense | reverse complement strand
TAACATATAAATAGAACATTTAAGCACTAAAATAGGGTTAAATTAACATTAAATAACATCCAAGAATACTACAAATTCAACCCCTAACATATAGCCACACAATTTCTCTGAATTCTGAGTTTCTCTATTCCTTCCACTATATATACCTAAAATACTCAACTCCAAAACCACGCTTCATGCACTTTTCTAATTAGCTAGGCTAAGGAAACCTTTAATATGGCATTTTTTAACTATATCATAATCATAACATCCATTAAATCCTTCACCTTCTTTATTCCTTACATGGGACTGGATACACACTAGCTAAGTTTTAAACTTCTCTATTAGAATTAATATAAATATTTGTACTTGGAGATGCATAAGGTGTTGGTGATGACCTAGACAAGTGATAATTACTTTCTATAAATGTCCAAGCATCATTTCCAATTCCATTAAAAATAAGAGACTAGACTCATTCATAGAGGATGAAAGTTTCTGGGTTTTGACATTTTAATCGGGCTTGAGGTTAAACTAAATGTATTAATATTGCCTACTCCAAAAACTTTGCAAAGGCCAAATTAAATCCATATGTAGCTATAAAGTATTTAATGAAGAGCAACTAAAAGAACTATTATATGAAACTTTACAACTGTGAAAGCACACATAAACCTTGAAAAGCATAGTTTCCTTTAAATAAGTAGAGAATTCATAATTTCTTATGTAACCCAAAATTTGAGAAAAGATATAAAAAAAAGGGATTCACAAAAATGGGTTAAGAGTAAAAGTAACAAGGATAGTTAGATATATGTAGTTAGTGTTGAAGAAGGAATTGTATGAGAATAAGATTAATGATGTGTATTGCTCATATCTATTGATAAGTAGGCAGATGTTGGAGTAGAGTGGAATATAACGATAGCATTTACAATTTAGAGGTTTTTTTCCTTTATTAAAATATGTTTAGATAAGTTGGGGTGCACCTTATAGTATTGCGCATGGTTAAGCAGACAAAAGAAGAAAACTGGCCTTCAACGGTGCTATTTACATCCCTGTGAAACATTGTTTATCTCTTAAATAAAGACAGAAGAATAACGACTATATGAAATGACAAAATTTATACTAGGTTAAAGGCCATTTTTGTTCCAAAAAATTGGAATATTTTTGTAATGTAATATGTAAGGTCAAGGTTTTATAAAAGCTAATGTAACTTTATTATCATGTGAATAAGAAAATAATAGCTACTTTAGTTCTAAGGACATAAGTAACAACTTGTTACCAAACCTTATTAAAATCTCTTTGTTCTTGTCTTCTTTTATCTTCTCTTTAATTTCCTTGTGTATATCACAATAATTGGTATCAGAGCAACTGTTGAGATGGTGATGCATCATATTGCCAAAATTGAAATGACAAAGTTTGATGGAACTGGCAGTTTCAGATTATGACAATAAAGGTTAAATGATTTATGGAAAAAGAATCTTATTGATCCACTAGTTAAGCATCCCTAATTAGTATGAAGATTTTATATTCCTATTTAATGGGATTCCTATATTTTAGGTAATAGATGTAGAAGATATTTAGAAGATTTTCCCCTTTTTTCATGTATAAGTTTTATCAGTATAAATACCTATACATAGTTCATAATGAAATAAGCCCTTTCCCAAATTTTCTACATGATATCAAAACTTTAGGTTTGTTAAAAAAATTTTATACTTATTTCCATTTTAGTTTCCAATCATTGTGTAGCCTTCATCACTGTAATTATATCCATTATGTAGCATTCATTGTTACAATTTCCAATCATTATGCAGCCTTCATTACTAAACTTATCAACTAAACCATTCTTCCTTTCAACAACATAATTTCCTTCTCTTTAGCTCTATTTAAAAACCTTATCTGAAATTTTAGAAATTAATTCTATTTAAAAACCACAAAATTATGAAGGAATTCAATTAAAATAAGAACTTCCAAACTTTTCAATAGCATATCGATTGAATGGCAAGAAATATTTGAAGAGATCTCAATTAGTACGAACCATCCTCAAAGGTAAAGGAAAATTAAGTCACCTATTGGAAACTAGTTAAATAAAATCATAGCAAAGATTGTACCAAAGACCTCAAAGATAGCCTTTGGTGTACAAATTATAAGAAATCAAGAAATACCAAATAAAATTAATAAAAATTGCATAATAAACCACCAAAGTGAGAATGAAGCATTAAAGGAAACCAACAAAAGGCTTCTTGTTCAGCCTACATCACTAAAAATAATCAAGAAACCCTATAAGAACTGAAGGATCCCAATAATGAAGATATTAACAAGCTTAAAAGGGTATTAGGTCAGTTAAATAAAACATCAAATACGAGTGCATTAGTTCTCCTAAGTAATCCTTCTTGTTCAATTGGATTTAATGGGTTGTAAAAATCGTTTTGCCTTTATAAGTAATAAATTCATGTATCACAAACCACATAACCTATTCATCTAATCAATTTAGTGCCAATAATAGAAAAGTTATTGTTGTTGATATGTTTCTTATCATTGTTGCTAGCATAAAAGAGATATAACTTGGCTTATCAATCTTGTTAAAAAAATGTCATTCATATTCCTAAATTATCTACTATTTTTTTCCATACATAAACTAACCATAAATATGAAGTGCATAGGCATTTTGCACTCTTCGTTTTGTGAATTTCAGGACCAAGGTTCGTGTAAGAGGATTGGTCTTCCGAAGGAAAATGATGGGTTGTACTACTTAAAAACTTTGAACCAATCATCTATTAGCATAGTAATCTATCTTTGAGACTTTTTTCATCATAAAAAAGGAATATATTTTGTTTCATCATTTTCGCTAGGGTTATCCACTGTTTACCACTTTAGAGATCATGGTTACTTCTCTTTTCAAAGAGACAGACTTAGCTACCTTTTTATTATGAGGTGTGTGAGTTTCCCAAACATAACCATGTTTCTTTTCCAGTTATTAGTAAACAAACTTATACTCCATTTTATTTAATTCATAATGGCATCTGGAGTCCTTCCTATATCCATAATATCACTAGTGCTAGATGGTTTGTATCCTTCATAAATGATTACACTCATGTTACATAGATTTTTTTATTGAAAATAAATCAAATATGACTAGCATTATCCTTAGTTTTCATTTTATGTTATAAAATCAAATTTACACTCAAATTAAATGATTCTAGTTTGACAATGCAAAAGAATATTTTATCCAAATTTTGTTATCTTATTTTCCAAAAGAAGGCATTTTTCATGAATCATTTTACATCTATATACCATAACAAAATAGAGTAATTGAAAAAATGGTCATTTTTGAAACACCACTTGAGCACCTATTCCATTATAATGTACCAAAATAGTATTGGGGGAAACTATTCTCACATCTGCATAAATGATTAATAGGATACCGTCATATGTCTTAGATTCCAAAACTCCCCTAAAATGTCTTTCTCACTTTCATCCAAATATCAAAACTTCTAAAAATTTTATGCCTATGATTTTTGGTTGTACTGCACCTATTTATGTTTGTGGTCCTTAACGAGAAAAATTAGAGCCCAGAGCAATTAAGTGTGTCTTCCTATGACACTCACTCAATTAAAAGGGTGATAAATTTTATCATCCACCTTCTAAGAAAATTTATGTATATGCTGATGTCACATTTATTAAAGAAGTACCCTATTATTTCCAACCTTTTATTCAGGAGGATTTGTATCTAAGGAAGATAAGCATAGAGAAAATAATCTAAAATTTTTGTTTGATATTGTCTCTCACCATTCTCATCATCCAATTCTAAGGTAGAATTGTCTAAATCAAATAAGAAATCTAATTCTTTTGAATTTGTGATAAATGATAAATATGATATAGATATTACTATTGATAAAAGTGATTTGTAATGGTGTATTCAAGAAAGACAGCTGATGCTCATGACTTAAAGAAAGTCTAAGAATCTACTCTAAATCAGCCATTAAAAAGTGAAGTAAGTGAAATATCTGAAACCATTCAATCTAAATTACTTATTAAACAAAAAACCTATGATGATGATAATAAGTTACCTATTACTTCAAGGAAAAAAATTGAGAGTGTACCAGGTAATTTCTGACTTTCTGTATCATTTATCACACACTGTGTTCTTTTATAGATTTTCATCTTCCAACAAAACCTTCCTTATCTGCCTAAATGTTATTCAATTTCCTAAAACTTTATCCAATGCATTATCTAAAAAAGAATAGAGGAACTCCTTGAGAGTTAAGATGGATGCACTAGAGAAAAATAGAACCAAGGAGATAGTAAAATTGTCAAAGGAAAAAAAGACATTAGGACATAAATGGATATTTACCTTTGGAGAGGTATAAAGTGATACTAGTGGCTAAAGGGTACATTCTGGCATATGGAGTGGATTACTTTGAGACCTTTGCTTCAGTTGAAAAGATGAGCATGGTAAAGGTTATCTTATCCTTAGCAACAAATTTTAATTGGGAGTCATAAATAGTTCCATGTAAAAAAACACATTTTTTCATGGTAACTTGGAAGAATATATATATATATATATATGGATATTCTTGTTGGTTTTGATGACAATATGACAGGTAATAAAGTTTGTAAGTTAAAAAAGACTCCTTATGGTTGGAAGCAATCACCGAGTATGTGGTTTAGTAAATTTGCTAAGGTAATCATAGCTACGGGATATAGATAGAGCCAAGATGATCATATATTATTTATTAAACATATAAATTCAGGGGGAGTTATAACATTATTAATTTATGTTGATGATATAATTGTGACTAATAATGATGAAAAAGGGAGAGAGTCTTTGAAGGAATGTTTAATTTAAGAGTTTTAAATAAAGGAGATAGGTGGGTTAAAGTATTTTTTAGGGATTGAGATAGCTTTCTCCAAGCAAGGGATTTTCATCTCATAGGAGAAAAATGTAATTAATATCTTAAAAGAAATTGGAAGACTAGCTTGTAAACTAGCATTAGCTCCTATAGATCCAAACTGACAATTTAGTGAAGCTAAAGACGATTCTTTTGCTGAACAAAAGATGTAACTATCACATATAAGGCCAGATATAGCATATTTAATTAGGGTAATAAGCCAAGGAGTGCATATACAAGCAGCTTATAGAATTCTAGACAACTTCAAAAGAAGTATAAAAAAATGAATTCTTTTTAGAAGAGATAATGAGTAGTTATTAGATTATGTAGTGTCACCAGTTAAATAGAAAGTCCATTTTCAGATATTATGCTTTTTTTTTTTGGGAAAATCTTATAATATGGAGAATCAAGAAATAGAATGTTATGGCAAGATCAAGTGCAGAGGCAAAATTTAGATCCATAACACTAGGAATATGTGAGCTGTTATGGTTAAATATTATCCTTAATAACTTGAGGATAAGATGTAATGGTCCTATAAGGTTATAGTGAAATGATAAATCATCAATAAATATCTCACATATTCTAATGAAATATGACTAAACAAAACGTATTGAAATAAATAGTCATTTTATTAAAAAAAAACTTAGAAAGTAACTTAATTTGCATAACTTATATTCCAACTGGAGGACAGATTACAAATGTACTTATTAAAGGACTGAGTATACCAGTTTTTCAAAGTATCCTCAGAAAGATGGGAATGATAAATCCATAGTTACTAGTTTAAGGGGGAGTATGGAAAAAAATCTTATTGGTCAACTACTCAAATATCCTTAATTAGACTAAAGATTATATATTCCTAATTATTTGGATTCCCATTTAAGGAGATCCCTATATTTTATGTAATAGATGCAAAAGATATTAGAAAATTATAGAAAGTTATATGTGTATAAATATCTATATATATAGTTCATAATAAAATAATTCTTTTCCTAAATTTTTTACAGGATTTATTAGCATAATAAGAGACGTTAAATGGGTTGTATGATAAGAAACCTTATTTCATAGATGATTTGGACAAGAAAAAACTATGAGCAGTGAGAATTATTCATCTATGTTTAGCAGATGAGGTTATGTATCATATTATGAACGTGACATCTCCAATTAAGGTATGAGAGAAACTAGAGAGTTGGTATACTGTAAAGTCTCTTCTAAACAAACTGTATATGAAGCATAAGCTATATAAGCTAAAGATGAAAGAAGGATCAAACCTAGTGCAATATTTTAATGTCTTCAATCAAATTATTACCGACCTATTGAGGCTTGAGGTGAAAATTAAAGAAGAATATCAAGCCATGATTTTGTTGTGTTCTTTTCCTTCCTCATTTAAACATTTGGTGACTACTCAGATATATGAAAAGGAAACAATATATGTAGAGGAAATTACCATAGCATTATTGGCTTATAATCAACAAAAGCATAATAATGGTGACAGTTCTTTAAGCGAAGGGCTATATATGAAGGGTTAGGAATATAGAAGAAAAGAAAATAGGGATGGCTAAGATAAAAGTAATTCTAGATCGAAAGCCAGAAGCAAAAAAAATGTATGTTGTTACAAGTAGACCGACCATATTAGAAGTATTTAGTTTATAAATTGAAGAAATCTCTTTATAATTTAAAGTAATCTCAACACTAATTGTACAAAAAATTTGACCCTTATATGATCAAACTTGGCTACAAACATTATGAGTATGATTATTGTATTTATAAAGAGTCTCGTTAATGATTCCTTTATTTTTGTGCTACTATATGTGGATAATATGTTGATTATTACTAAGAGTATACATTATGTGTTAGAGTTGAAGACTTTATTAGGATAATAATTTAATAGGAAGGATAGAGATAGAAGCTCTAGAAAACTGTGGTTATCTTAACATAGTTATGTTAAAAGATTATGGATATAATCATTATGAATAGTTTTAAACCTATAATTACCCTATTGGCAGATCATTTCAAATTGTCCTTAGATTAGTGTTAGAAGATAAATAGTGTGGTTGAAGGCATATCCACAGTTCCATATATTAATGCCATGAATTGCTTGATATATGTTATGGTTTGTACTAAAGTAGATTTGGATCATGCTATTAGTCAAGTTAACAAATTTATGTTAAAACCGGGGAGACATCATTGGGAAGTAGATAAGTGGAGACTATGAGATTTATTAAATCAAGAGAGGTTCTGCCTAAGTTTTAATGATAACAAAATAATATTGATAATAATGATTTTATTGTGTTTAATGTTTTGAAAAAATAGGTTTGAAGAAGAAGTTTCAAATTTTAAAATTTAGAGCCTTGGAGGTTAGATATTTTTTATGAAGAATAAAAGCAAAAGGGCTTAAAACCAAGGTCAAGATAGAAAGTTAAATAGGTTATATTTTGTAAATTTTATTATGATCTTATCTTGGTTAAAACAAGGTGTCTAATAGGATCAAATCATACATAATGCATACATATTTAGGTTTATGTATATAGGTTGCATAATTAATAGGAATTATGTGGGGAACTTTTTAGATAATCCTCTTGATATTAATACACAAAAACTTGTTAGGGAACTAGTTTGAAGTGTACATATTGAATTTTGTGAAAAATGAGTGTTTGAATATGTTAGGATATATTTTGGGGTTGCTTGCATGTGTTAAATGTGTAAAGGTTGTGAAAAACAAGTTTTTGTATGGATTGGTCAATAAGTGGTGGTCGATCCATAATTGGTTGACCAATGTGTTTGGTAATAGTCAACTTATGTGTTAATTTCAATTAGATTGGTTAACTAGTATCTAATCTACCAATGTGTTTTAGTAGTTGACCATTGGTGTTGGAAATTTTGTTCCATGGTTAGTAACAACGACAAAAAAAACATATTTATTGATTTTTAATGAGTTCCAATAATTATAAATGACTAGTAAGCCAATTTTAACTTATAAATAAGTATGTTAGAGTATGTGTTAGACATTAAGAAGTGTTTAATTGAGTTATAAGGGATTTTGGAAGCATTTGAGTGATCTTTGAGTTGTTTTATGTGAATTTTATTGTATTCATCATTGGTATATCTGTGAGCCCCTTGCACATATTTCGTTATTTAAGTGAGACTTTTTTTAAATGTATATTTTTGGAGTAGTGTACTTATAGAATCAAAATTATAAGGGCTACTCTTATCTCATTAAAAAATAGAGTGAGTGTATAAGAGTTGGTCTTTACCAATTGAAAAGGATATTATTAGTGAAATTTCCAATAAGAAGTTAAAGAGTCAATGTAGGTACGGGTTATATATTGAGTCATTATAAAAATCAATTTGTATCTCTTGTCTCTTACTTTTTTAATTTTTAGGTTTAAATTTTAACTCAAGCTATATTATTATATTATTTGTTATATAATTATATATATATATTGATAAATCAATAGTAGATTGATTAAAAGAGAATTTTGTACAAAAATACAAAAGAAAAGCATGTTTTGATAAAGTTTTCTCATTAAGAAGTAAAGCTGGACTATCTCTTAAAAAGGAGGAGACTAAAACTGCCAAAAGAACTCAAACAAGTCGATAGAATTATCACAACTTCAAAATCTAGCCGAATGAACTAACAAAACAAACAACAGTAAAATGAATGGTTTAAGGAGAAATTGCTTCTTGCTTGATGTGTATTAGACCTTAAACTAAAGCTTTTGAACCACTTCCTTTAGTTTGTCTCTCTTGAGCTAGTCTTTGCATATTTGGCCTTTTTTGTTTTAGTAAATTGATTGGGTCTTCAATTTCTCTAAAGAAAACATCTTGTTTGAGGGGAATTCAATTAAAAGGGAGTCTTATGAAGTCTCCTGCTCAGATTTGACAGTCTTACCTAAAGAATCATGTTTCCAGCAGCCTAATTCTTTGATTTTCCATAAATAGAATTATTGAACTAGGTCAAAGAGAAAGCTACTTAATTATATTTGAACCTGACTTGTCTTAGGTTTTGTCCTTTGTGTAATCTTCCGTTTCCTATTAAAATAAGTAACATAATGATCCTTTTGCTCCATATTAATTTGCTTTGGTGATTTCATTTTCCTTATAATGATTAACTGCTCAAAAAATTGGTTAATTAGAAAATTTCCTTCAGCTACAACTAGGGCTTTTCTGCATCTAATATGATGAACCCTAGACATAAGTAGTAGATTGTTCGTTTCTTCTCTACTTAGAAGTAATGGATGCTTCCCTTTCCTTTGTAAAGCAACAACACATGTTCTTATAAGAATACCTGTAAAATAAAAGTTAGTAGAAAATAAAACCAAATCTGTACTACTACCTCTCATCAGTGTTTAAATTGAGAATTTATATAGTTTAAGTGACCACTCTGGTAGAAATGCTCTAAGAATCGATGATAGAGTCTTTAAAGGTTCAATTATTTCGTTCATAACAAAGGGTATAAACACAGGTTTAGAGAGTACATTTGAACGGGTTAAGGTCGATGTTTTTATGAAGGATAGGATTTTGAAACCAGTGTAAGATGGTAAAAGGGTAAATAGAGCAGTAAAAATAATATGAAAATGGTTAAAGACATAACCAAACTGTTTTTTTAAAAAGAGCATTAAAAAAATAGATGATTTAAACTTTCACTGTTCGATAAGCATAGGGAGCAAAAATTAGGAAAGTGGAAGAATGATAATTTATCTATAGTTTACAATCTTTTAAGAAAAGCTAGCCAAAGAATAAAGTTACATCTCATACTAGCTTTCTTATTCCATACTAGGTTATACCAAGGAATAGGAGGGAGAACAGGTCCTAAACATTTATAAGTTGAGGCATTTATGTAGTTCTTTAAAGGGTTTACTTACCATTTCAACGTATCATTCTAGGAGCTATCTAGTTAGTAAGGTATTGATTTAGATGCAAGATTCCAGGAAGCCTCATTTGTTGATGAGCTCCATTTCCATTTATTGTCTCTAATAATTTCAAAGACTTTTGCAACTATAGGAAAGTCATATCCATTTATCATTCGAGGAGTTGTAAGATCTATAAGGATGCCTTGAGGATGCCAAGAGTCCCACTAAAAAAAAAGTAGAAACCTCATTTCTAATCTTAATTTTGAATTAGTTCCTAATAAGTTCTCTAACCTGTAACAATTTTCTCCTACTCCAAATGTTATCACTCTTTACTGTAACAGTTTAAACATTTTTCCTTCTAAGGATAATAGAGTGAACCAACTTAACGTACAAGGCCTCTACATCATTAAACAAAATCTGAACTCTTTTCCCTAAAAGAACTTTGTTCCAAATAGTAATATATTTTATTCCTAGTCTACCTTATTTTTTAGATCTACAAATGTCATTCCACTTGACTTTAACTAAATAATTAGAGGTCTTTACTCCAGACCAGAGAAAATTACGCAATTTAGTTTCTATATCTTTGATAATAGAAGAAGGGAGTATAAAATAGGTGGACTAATAGACTTGAAAAGTGGATAAAATAGGAATTACTACCTGAAATCTTTTTATATAAGAGAGGGACCTATTAGTCTATTTCTTTACCTTATCATCTATTTTATCCAATAAAGGGAGACAATCTTTTCTAAAAATTCTACCACTCAGTAAAGGAAGCTGAAGATGCTTAATAGAAAGTTGACCTACGCTAATACCAGTGAGATTAATAATATTTTGATCAAGGTTAGTCGAATATTTAGATAAAAAGTACTAACTTTTAGACAAATTCATCTTAAGAGCAGAGAGAGTTGAGAACAAGTTCAGACCATCAAACAAAATTTTAATTGATTCACTATCAGCTTGACAGAACAAAAGAAGGTCATTAGCAAACAAAAGACAAGACAATTTAAGTTTAGAGTACTACCAATGAAATTTAAAATTATCATTCTAAGCAATGGTGGAGTTTAAAATCCTAGAAAGAGCTTCAATGCATATAATGAATAAATAAGGCATACATTGCGTTTTAATCCAAATGTCCCTCTAAAGAATTTAGAAGGGGTATCATTTACTAAAATATAATAAGAGGGTGAAGTAGTACATTCCCTTATCCAATAAATATAAGGTAGTGGAAACCCTAAGGAGGATAAAAGCAATGTGTTTTCCTTTGCATAAAAAGATTAGGTAACTTCTTAACTAAGCCTTT
>JAOXYD010129290.1:0-11012 GCA_028565735.1 Pinacopodium congolense | reverse complement strand
TTAAACTAACTTTTTAAATAAAAATTCTAATAACTATAAATTAAATAAAAACATAAAATAAATAAATTAAAACCTAAATCATAATCAAGACATAAAGCATAACTAAAATAAAAACATGAAAAGAAATTTAATTCAAATTTGATAAAGATGAAATTAATATCATAAGCAAATAAATGTTGTAACTCCAATAGTATTCAATCATGACAAAAGAACAAAGCAAATGAAAATAACAACCAAAGAAATTTCTGACATAAAAAAAAGAAGAACAAAATAATAATAATAATAATAATAATAATAAGCAAATATAAGAACCGAAATAAACCAAAGAAAAGCTATAGGTGAAGTTCTAAGGTAAAAACAATCCTAAAATCTCGAACAACAGATAAAAAATGCAATAACAAAACAATATAATGTTGGAAACATAATTTCTAAGTTAAAACAAAACAAGGTGCAAAACATTTAATTAAAACTCATATAGGTGGTTTAGTGAGTCTCCTGGTAGCGTTGGTGTAGCCTCCACCCACGCGTCCCTAGCCGAAGACTCCAACTCCAAGTCACTCGTCCAGTGTCTGCACCTGTCCGCCAAGCCAAGACAACAGCTGGAACTCGTCACCACTTACTCCACGCCAATAGCTCCTGGTGGTGCGTTGGTGTAGCCTCTTGTTCCCCTCTCAGTCGCACCTCACCAGCCACTTCTCCACTGGACAGCAGCTGCAGCCACCAGCCCTCCCAGGTCAAGACAGCCGAAACTCCCACCTCTAGTCCACTTAGCCGCAAGACAGCTCTAGGTTTTTGTCCACTCTTGTTGTCTAGGGATTGACGCATTCCCCCCAAATTAATTCAGCCTCCTCCCTTTTATGTGAGTAGCCCCTAAATTACCTTATAGTTCGTCGTTTTGCTTAATGCAAAACAGCGAGAGCAGGCTGCGTTTTCTTTTTTTTTTCTTTTTTTTAAATTAAAATAATTTTTTTCTCTTGCTCAAATTGTTTTAAATTTGTCATGCTTTAACCCAAAATTTGTGCTAAGGTAATAAACCTATCATTAAACACAATATAACACAAATTGGATATTTAAATAATAAAATAAGATTGAAATGACATTAAAACGCATATGAAAATTTAATAAAATTCAATCTTATCAGCTTTTTAATGTATTTTATAAAGTCAAAATAATAATTCCTAATTGGGATCCTATCCTCTCTTAAGTTCTCAATTTCATATTAGCTATAATGTAATTGAAGTCCCCCCCCCCCCCCACTAGTTATAATGCAGTTTCATATTAGCTATAACGTTTTTAGACTTATTGAATAAATCAAAATTAATCATTTGATTAGTGAAAGAAGCTTGACAATGAGAGAGCATCAGTTAATCAAAAGCCACAATTACTTTGTCATTATAGTGAGCTTCCAGGTTCGTAAGGATCCTTTAACCCTCATTGATGAACCAAAGATGTTAGAAGGAATTCTTTTGATTTTAGTTTCTAACAATCCCATAAAAGCAAGTTTCATCAAATTAAGGTAGTTGGCTATCACTTACAATCCATATTAAACTTTACTAAGAAAACCATAAAAAAAATAACATGCAAATATGATATTAGTGAGGATAAGTTGTAGAAAAACTAGGATTGTCTCCAAATATTGATGGAGTGTTCGTAAGAGAAGAAAAAGTGGGAAATTGATTCAGGTTCGTACTTACACAATACTAGCTAGAGTATGAAAAAGGAATAAGGAGCTACTTTAGCCACATTTTCTTACATTAACTCACCTTGGGTTATGACTTCCTAAAAAGTCCTTATAGGATCCATTAGTAAATCTAGCAGAAGGATGTTTAGCCCCTAGGATATTGTCATCAACTGAATGGATAAGAATAAAATTGATATGCTAAGTCAATAAGGTAGAACTAGGGAGGTGTTATAGATTATTCATATAATTGCTCCCTTATTCTAAAGAGATTAACCATGGTCTATGACGATTTGTGCCTTAATTAAATGCTCCAAAAGGGGTTCTTGGATACCTATTGAGAGTGAATCCATCTAAAACAAAGGGCGTGCTTGTCTACAAGGATTCGTCAAATCCTCGTAGCTATTAATAATTATCAATGATCCTAACGGGATGTATACCCAATTCATCTCTCCCACCCAATCTCTTAGTAGGAAAACCTTAGAACATTTTAACTTAGCCATGGCTTTCTTAACAAAATCCCTTAAGCAGAGGAATCTCTTTATAATTTTTTCAATAGATTTGACTATATGTTTAGGGAGAAAGATGTGAAAGGATCAGTAGATATGAAGGCTATTCACCACTACATTGATAAGCTATAACAAGCTATAACCTACCAGCTATGGAAAGATATTTATTACACTTTGAGGAAATCCTTTTCTTAATTGTCTCCAATAGAGGTTGAAAATCAATTGCAGATGGTCTCTTATCAGATATGGGAATCCTTAGATAGATCAATAGAGGTTTAATAATCTGTCTCCCAATGAAGTTAGACAGCCAATTAGAGATCCAAAATCCCCCTATGGAGATTACCATGTGGCTCTTTTTCTTATTAATGGAAAGACTTGAAAGTGATTTGAAGGAGTTCTAGAGTAGTCATTATAGAACTCATAAAACTATATCCACTTTATAGAAGAGAATTAGGTTATCTAAAAATTATAAACTACTAATCCTTAACATCTTGCATTTGGTATAAAATATGAATTTGCTCTACATATTGATGACATATTTGATTAGTTTAATTAACACTTTAACCCTAAGTTGAAGAGGTAAGGAGAAAGGAGATCTCCTTTCCTAAATCCCCTAGAACTCTTTAGTAGGATAATGGGCTTGTCGGTAACTAGAATAAAATAGAAAACATCATAGATGCATTGCTTAGCCCATTACACAAAGATTTAAGGAAATCTAATGCCTAATTTACATTTAATATTAGGTCCCATGTAATTGAATCATAGGTGATATGTAAGTAAAATTTCATGGCATAATCTGTACTTGAATTTTTCCTGCCATAATGCTTTAAAAGTTCTTGAGCAAGCATCATATTATCCCTTATAATCAGTCATCTTTTAGACATGCTTTCATGATGATAATCTTAAATTTGAGGGATAATTCCATGGGTAGTGTGTGCATAACTATTGTATAGGATTTTACTTATGTTATTTTTTGGGGATGTTTATGTTTTTATAAGACTTTGGTAAGTAATTGGGTGCATTTTTAGAGTTATATAGAGTTTTCAATCAATTTAAGGAGCAAGAGCATCAAGTTATAGAGCTCCACACTAAATGACAAGGCTATGGGATGAATGATTGAAAGTGAATCAAGAAAATACCAAAAAATTAGAAGTTAGAAAGGCTTACAACCATGAGCCTGGCAGTGAAATCATTGTAGAACAGTGTACGACTTGGCTCACAAATGTGAACTAGTTAGACCCCTTGCATATTTAAGTGATTTTAAGTCTTTTTATTATTATCTTTTCCTCATTGTACGTCCATAGCCAGCACCAAGACCTTAGAGGAGGATTCCAAGCCATCTTAAGAAGATTTAGAGTAAGATTGAAGGAGATAATTGGATAAAAACATCAAGAAAGTAAAGATCAATAGTGATTTTCCAATAAGAATCATAGAGGAGTAAAAAGATTCAAGCAACACAACCATGAGCTTTTCATTCCCTATTTTTCTATAATTTTTATTATTTATTTAATTATGTTTAGGAACTAATTTTCTTGTATGATTTAGATGATTATGAACCCTAGGACATAGGGTTTTACATTTTTCCTTTGATTTAATGCTGAATTTTGAGATTTTGTCTTGGATTTGTTTATGGAATTAATGAAATTGGTTTTTTACTATTACACAAATGCAAGTTTTAATTACAGTTATATGGTTTGATATGTTTAAATTAAGAGATTATTTATATAAATAGATCAACCTATTGGTAATGAATCTTACTTGGAGACCTAGAGATAGGCTTACATAAGATTTTTAGATTAGGTATGAATTTAATTAAACCAACAAGTTCAATTGATATTTTGAGATAAATAGAACTGCTACTTAATTTATCAAGGAAATAGGAAATACATAACTCGAGAGAGTGTGAAGTTAGGGAACCTACAGTCTAACAAATTCAAGATGATCTATTGAATTGAGGTTGAGTAACGAACATGAACATATCTTAAGGAGATTAATCATCTAGATCCTAACTTCTTGATTTCTTATTGAATCTTATGGATTTGCTTTTGAATTTTCCTTTACTTATTTAATTTAGTTTATTATAAAAATCAATCATCATATTTGAGTTGGTTAGATAGTGAGGAGAAAGGGATTACTAATAGTTTAATGCAATCCTTGTTTGATTGACAATCCAAACTCATAATAACTATATTATGATTCGATATGTGCACTTGTCTATTTGTGATCTTAGTGTTATTAATTTGATATTTTTATTTATTTTTATTTAAAACTTAGGTAATGTAGACCTTGCATCAAGTTTTTTACATCATTGCTAGGGATTGTCTTTGGATATTAGAAAAATATGTTCTTTGCTAGACCATCCATTTTCTTTATCTTTATTTTAATTTTTAAGCCTTATTATATAGATTTTATTTTAATGAATTTATGTTTGGAGCTTTGATGTACAGGTAGTTGACATTATGGAATGGATCATCTACCACTAGAATGGCCTCTAGTGATGTAAGGATCAAGGATTTTCAAACTACGAGCAGAGAGATAGTTAGACGTGCCATGATATCAATGGTATCATACCTACAACTATGATTAGATGGAACAACACCGTTGTTCATAGAACACACCATCGTTGATGCTCCTAGATAAGGGGGATAAACAACCATTCATCAGGGTGCAGTCAAGAAAGATCACCCTACCATTTATCTCTAGAAAATAGTGAGAAAAACACCTCAATAAAACTCCAAAACGTTCCAAACAAATTCCTAACATTAAACACCACTTCAAGCAAGTTTTAAAGTATAATTCTAGGTTGTTTAAATCATCAAAACATTTCAATTAATTCAAAACATAAGAATTACCTTAATTATGAAAATTTTTCATTTTAACCAACTTTAAAACCTTTTTAATCACTTCATACAACATAAGTTCATAACATAAAGATGTTCAAATAAATTCAAACATACATAACCAACACTTAAGCAATATTTTAATGAACTTAAACATATCAATAAACATACATTAAATCAATTACTCACAATCCAACTTAATTATGCAACATATGGCCTAAAGGTTATTCTAATTCAATTCCTAATATGTCAAAGCCACAATCAAGTTCAAGTAATCACTAAAAGCACAATTCAACAATTCAACTCTTATATGCCTATATGCAAATGTTCATGTAAATGTAAGAGCCCTTTTCAAGCATTGATTAAGATCAAGAAGACTTACAACTTAAGATTTTTCCTAAGCCTAACTAACTTGATCTTCTTTTCTTGATCATCAATCTTCTCTTGATCTTGATCATTTTTTCCTTGATATCCAAGCTCTTGATCATCTCATGCTTAATCTCTTAATTATCTTCAAGATGGCTCTTCTACCTTAGGCTCCACATATATGCTCTTACACTTTACACATCAACCTATCTTATAAACATCAAAGACTTAAACATTAGAAAGAATAATGTTTTTTCATCATCAAAACACATGATTAGAACCACCTTGGTTCAATAGTAATTTTATTTTCTTAATTTATAAACCCGTCTAAATAATTGTACTCTAATTGACTTAATACTTACAATGACATACAAACTTCCTCGTGGGATTGATACTAGGAGATTTAAAAACACTCCACTATATTACTTGTTGCAACTAGTGCACTTGCGGAAGTGTTGGCCTTAAATTAATGGTTACTTTGTGCATTAAAAGATAGATTAATTTGAGCAAATTTGGTATAAGGCTGACAATAACCAAGTTTTTTGCACCGTTCCCAGGGAATTCCATTATAATATTATGGATCTAGGTGCCAGCTATTCTAGAGATTGTTTTATTATTTGTATTTTTCTTTATTATGTTATGTGTTTATTTGATGTTTTTTTCAATTTCTTTCTTTATTTTGTTTTTGTTGTCATATTTTTTTGTGACTTGGGACATCTTTTGGTAGCTTACTTAAGTTATTAAGAAGATGTTGAGGTGACAGGACCATTGGTATGATTTCCAAGGGTATGAGCCTGAAGTAGAAACTAATTAGGGCTATAACTGGATAAATCATGTCGATCAATCTGAATGTTGTACCCTTGATTTTGAGAATTACCCTAACTATTCTTGGTTTAATCCAACTTCTTTTAAGTAACTTTCACCTTTTCCTAATTAACAGTATCTCGATCATGTAGATGAGTGCACTCATAATTTGATGGATCACCCTGATTATTCGTGCCTTAATAAGGCTACATTTATTGCATATTTAGAAAATCCTACGTTACCTAAGCATTATGAAATAACTATGCGAGATATTTTAAAATTAGTTAGTGGCATTTATTATGAAAATTCAATTGAGCTATCAAGTGTGATTGGTGAGTTTACACTAGCTTTAAGTGACACAATTTTTTAAACTGTTGGCTACGAGCATCATTTCTAGGTCATTGAAAATAAGATTGGTGAAGAGTCTAATTTTGCATCTGAGTTCTTAGATTTCATAAGTATTTTAGCTTTTCATTCATAAGCAATAGTTTTTTACCTAGCTTTTTTTCCAAAATTCTTTGAAAATGGTGAGGCATTTGAAGTCAAGACCCTTCTGAATGGTATAGGAACCCTTCTAAAATTGGTTTGTCATCGTTCAAAGGATGAAGATAAGAAGTTAGGTCTTAGACCTAAGCTTAGGTTGAAATTTCCCTAAAGCTAAATTCCAGCTAAAAGACCTTCAAGAAGCACTTATTTGGAGGCAACCCAACCATACAAGTAGGATTTGATGAGCTTTTAATAAAATAATGTGATGTTCACATGCTTTTGGTATGTTTCTCTTGTTTTGTTTAGGTGCATTTTCTTTTAAATTTTGTGTGTTTTGATGTTTTAAATAAATTAATGTTTTTTATTTTGTTTTTGGTGCTTTGATCTTTGCAACCTTTATTTTTCATATAGTTGCAATTCACATCACTAGAGAATTTTTCACGAAGACATTATTATCCGGCTGTATCCCTTATCCTTACTCTCGCATTTTGTACTAAATTTGTTGAATTTATGAACATTAGGGACAAAGTTCAATTTATGCCTTGGGGAGGGATATATTTATCACACATAAGTATTTATTGTCTGATAGTATATCAATTTATCGATTTTATTTAAATAGTCTAAAATTTCAAAAAACGTTTTCAATTTTGATGCTTCTTATTGTCCATGTTTTCTTTTGAATTTAATTAATTTGAAAATTTGAAATATTACATGATTAATTTTGAATATTAATGACTAAATGCTTTGAACTCATTTCATACTTTGGATAATGGATACCTGATGATTAAAATGATATTCCACTTATAAAATGCAGCTTAGTGAGTTATTTTGTGACTTCTTTTTAAAAACTTTTAACGTTAAAAAAATAAGTAAATAGTTTATTTATTTAATTAAATAAGTCAGAAAAATTACCTACCCTAATGTCTAATCTTATATATATGTATATATATATAATAAAAATATAAAGAAAAAAATGAAAAAGAAACATAAGGAGAGAAAAAAAATTCATTAGTTAAAAATAGCAATATGTATATATGTATAAGGCTGAAGTTATGAGTAGTGTTTTTAAGCAGTTGATTCAATGTGACATAGTTAAGTCACGGAGGGTTGTTTACGACAAAATATTCACCTTCGAGTCAAAAGATTGAGGCACTTCTCGACTAAGTTTCTCCCATATTTAAGAAAATAGTTAATTAAATAAATTATTAAATAAAGGATGTGAAAGTGTTTAAAAAGTTGATGCATTAAACTTATTATGTTTGTTTTTTACATTTGGAATTGATTTTTGTAATTTAGGTTGAAGGTTGAAAAGGAATGAAATTATTTAAATGCATTTGCGAATTGATATAATAACTGCTTATATAACATTTCGATGAGTCAATATTTTTGAACGATTCAAAAAGCATTTTCAATAATTATATTGTTAATCTTGAATCAATTTTCCTATAATTATATACTAGTTTGAGAAAGTTGAATGATTGGTTTGCTTAAGGACAAGCAAAAACTTAAGTGTGGGGGAGTTGCACCAAATCAAGCAAGGACACATTCTTATGGACAGCTCACCTTCTCCATGAAGATCACATTTTTGTAGCTCAAAAGATGAAGGATGAAGACCACTTTGGATAGCCTTCAATGCCAAAGATGAAGACCACTTTTACAGCTCTAAAATCACATTTTCTTCAGAAAAAAATCAGACCACTTTGGACAGCTCCTGTCACTTTGATTCCAAGCTAAAGAGTGAGACGTTATGGACAACTTCTATGTCAATGAATGAAGAAGACTTTGCAACTCTTATGTCACGTTAATTTACAGCCAAAGATGATAGATGAAGACCACTTTTGACAGCCCTTCGTGCCAAGGATGATTAGCCCTTTGGACAGCTCTAAAGTCATATTTCAGCCAAAAATCATAAAGTTTGGACAGCCCTTATGTGTGAAGATGGGCATGTTTTCTCCAGCTCAAAAGTCAAGAATTATGAGCTCTTGGACAGCTCCAATACCCTACATTTGTGCTCCCTTTTGTTGATGGAATGCAGCCCATGTGTGTGTTTGGTGAGCAGCTCTTCTAATGTGAGTTGCAGCTGTCTCTTTACCCCACTAACAATGCTCTCCACCATCCTTGGTCTCCTCCTAAGGCTGCATTATTTGTTCATGCATGGAAGACTACATATTGCCTTTTTTTTTTCTGGACAATTGCAATCTCCTCTCAAGTTATTTTCTAATCTTTGTTGGCTGCATTGTATTGGACTAGATGAGGGCCCCATGTGTGTTATTTTTCTCCCTCCTTTTGGCCAAGTAAAAATACCATATGCTGTAATTTTGGATAGCCCTCTTTAAACATCACTTTTTAATGCATTTTTAGATAGCCTTCCTAGCTCCAAATGTACTGTAATTTTTTTAGACATGGAAGGCTATATGTAGGCTAAAATGGCTATCATTTAACCTATTTTTATGCTACATTTAGGTCCTCCTTTTTACTCTATTGGGCTACTGTTTTTTGCTAACCAAATAAAGGTTTTGTGGGCTGGATTTTAGCTTGCTTATAAGGCCAATGGACTGCATTTTTGGATAGACTTTGGACTTGTTTTATTGCTACATTTTGGTCCTTTAAATGGCTGTCCATGGGCTAGTTTTGGATATCTCCAAATGATATTTTTTTGCTCTCAAATATTGCTCTAATTGATGTCATTTTTAGACAGCTTATAGGCACTCATATTCATGTCATTTTTTAGCTTCATTATACTTATTTTTTTAGTTACCTTTTCATGCCTTATTGAAGCTTCAAGTGCTGCATTTTTTAGGAGAAATAAAGGCATCAATGAACTACCTTAATGACAATGAGCTACCTTAATGATGCATGTAAAGCTTCAAAATGTCATTACTATTTTACAAGAGCGAGCTTCACTCTTTTACACAATTTGTCTTGTAAAAACAATTGAAAAGAGCAAAATTATAAAAAAGGTAATAACATGTTCATTAAACAAAATATAACACAATTTAAGTATTTTTGAATACATAATAAGAATGAAATTATATGATTTTTCATGAAAAGATATAATGAAATTCATTCCTATGACAAATACATGAGAATATTGTGTTAGCCTATAGATCCTCATTTAAGGGTACATTTCATGCATTTATTTATGGTTATAAACTTAGATCTAGAGTCCAACTTCATCAAGATGGAAATAGGCATAACATTTATGAAAGAACATAACATCACCCTCTTGCATTTAGGACTCATTTTAGAGATGGTGTAATTTCACAAGTACATAAATATAATCATAAGAAAATATCCTATGCTCATTCAAAGTTTTATTCTTATCCTATGGTATCACATTGTGATAGGAGAAATGGATATGCATATATGAACCATAAGAGCATACCTCACAAACATCTAAGGGCATTTCATTATTCTAAGAGAGCTCAGTATAAAAGAAAACCTTGGAAAGCATATATGCCTAAAAATCCTAAGAATCACCATCATTTATACAATGAACATTTAATATGTTATTTTTACAGTGATTTTGATCATATTGAGATATCTTATTAGCTAAACAAAGATTGTTAAGTAAAACATTAAGAATATGGTTTTTTATAGAAAGTTTTTAAGAGATAACCCTTAAAGATCCTAATAAGTATAGGTACCTAGAACATGATGATATTTTTCTTATAGGTCAATCAAATAGATGTCAAGTGAAAAAGCAATAAGTGGAATCACCTACAAATAAGTCTAAAAGAGGAAAACCATTAAAATCCATCACATTAGCTAATAAAAAAAATCATATTATTGAACCAAGTGACAAAGAACATGAGCTAACAATAGGTGGTTCATAATAAAGGTATAATTTTTTTTATATTGATAACATTTGAGAACTTTGACTTGATGTATATTTTAGAGTAGAAAACATTAATGCATATGTTTTTTTAGGGAGCCATTACATAAGTAGGTATAATGGTTTTTTAAATTTATATCATTTTTAAATTAATACATGATTTGAAGGGATATTTTACATGCGTACTTTTCCTATATATTAAAATCTTTAAGTGATGTTTACATGATGATGAAATCATTCTTCGTGCAAAAATTTATAGGATACAATCAATTGGTAACTTTCAATTTTTATTACATGTTTCCAGGGGACAAGTTTAGTAATATTAGATGTTTTGTAGGGATAATTGTTATTTAAATGTTGCTCATGTCATTTGAATTGTGTTTATGATATCTATGTCCCCTCTATTTTCTATTTCCCTCATTTTATAGTGCTTTTCATGGTTATTTAATGTAAATTCACCCTTATTTTGATTTTTAATTATTTAATTTAATTTT
>JAOXYD010129279.1:0-11012 GCA_028565735.1 Pinacopodium congolense | reverse complement strand
CTAAACGGCAACCTGTATCCTTACAACGACACCCTCACAGGGTGCCGTTATACCTCGATTTCTGGACAGTATAAACGGCCCCCTGTTCTTCAACAATGGCACCCTCTCCAAGGTGCCATTAATGGTTAGCACAAAGGGTATTTCTTGATGTCTTTGCTCCAATCTTGATCATTAAGCTCCAATATGCAAATCAAACATTATAAGGCATCAAATAAACAATTAAACAATGAAATAGGGGTCATAATTCAAGAAATTAACCATAAAAATCAGATCAATTTGACCCCTATCAATAGTGTAATAACTCTTTGCATCAATCCTTAGAGAACCTATAAAAGAAATCAAAAAAACTAAAAGGAAAGTATAAAACTAAAATGAAATTTACAAGAGAAAGCTATGAATAATAAGGAGCATGCACTCTGTTGAAGGAAGAGAAGTTAAAGCATCGCGAAGGAGAATCACTCCTTAGAGTCAATACCCCAAACATCAAAGACTTCACAAACTATAATGTTAGTTAAAGGCATGTCATGTTTCCATCTTATGTTTCAAACCCTCTGACATCTGTCACAATACTTGACAAATGCATATGCATCCCTAAATAAGATGGGCCAATGGAAACCACACTTTAAGACCTAATACACTATCTTAGTAGCCCCTCAACCTCTCTAGAATGAAACTGATGTAATATGGAGGATATTTCCTCTTCAAGAACGGAATGCCTAACTATCACATCCACACAAATCTTGTAAAGTAAAGGGTATTTTCAAAGATAGTGTTTTACCTCAGATAAAAATTTCTTCTTTTTAGAATAAAAAAAGTCAGGGGAAAGGATATTAACAGCAAGGTAGTTAACATAATTTGTATACCACGGAGTGGTTATGATAGCCATTAGATGCTCGTCAAGAAAAGTCTCCTTGATGTCCTTATTAGTCACACTCTCTAGGGTAGCTTCATCAAGTTTTGAAAAATGATCAGCTACGAAGTTCTCAACCCCCTTCTTATCCTTAAGTTTGATGTCAAATTCTAGCAAGAATAGAACCTAATGAATTATTCTTGATTTGGCATTGAGTTTTGTCATCAAGCTCTTTGAAGTTGTATAATCAGTATAGACAATTACTTTAGACAAAACTAAATACCATTCAAACTTATTGAAAATAAAAACAATCACTAACATCTCTTTTTTTGTGGTAGTATAATGAAGTTGTACACTGTTCATGATTCTATTGATATAGTAAATGTTACTAAAAAGCTTATATTGCCTTTGGCCTAACACAACCCCTACTATAAAATCACTTACATTACACATTAGTTCAAAAGGAAGTGTCCAGTTATGAGATACAAGTATAGGTGTAGTCACAAGTTTATGCTTTAACAATTGAAAAGATTTCATTTAATTGCCATTAAAATCAAACACAACATCTTTTCTTAATTAAATCAGTTAAAGGTCTAGCAATTTTTGAAAAGTCTTTTATAAACCAATGATAGAAACCATCATGACCTAAGAAACTCTTAATGGATTTAACATTGTTTGCTCGAGGTAGTTTTTTAATGACATTTATCTTGGTTGGATCTACCTCTATGCCTTTGCTAGAGATTTTGTGACTTAAGATAATGCATTACAAAACTATTAAGTGACATTTTTCCTAATTGAGCACTAAATGAGCCTCTTCACATCAGGTTGAAACCTTTTCCAAGTTTTTTAAGCATGCATCAGATGAAGTGCAAAACATAGAGAAATCATCCATAAAAATCTCAATGCAAGTTTCAAGAATGTCAGAAAAAATAGCCATCATGCATCTTTGAAATGTAACCGGTACATTATATAAACCAAAAGGCATACATCTATATGCAAATGCACTATAGGGACATGTAAAATTTATTTTCTCTTGATCCTCCAGAGTGATTGGGATTTTCAAATAACCACTATATCTATCTAAAGTATAATAAAAGCTATGTCTAATTAATTTCTCAATAATTTGATCAATAAAAGGCAAATGAAAGTGGTTTTTTCTGGGGGCATCATTTAACTTCCTATAATCTATGCACATTCTCGACCCAGTTACTTTCCTAGTGGCTATTAGCACGTTCATTTCATTCTTTATAACAGTGGTACCTACTTTATTTAGTACTACTTGCACAGTACTCATCCATATAGAATTAGAGATAGTATAGATAATATCTGTATTCAAAAGCTTTACTACCTCATCTTTTACAACATCCATTATATATGCTTGAGTCTTCGTATGGGCTATACCAATGCCTTGCTTCCAACCTCCATAAAGATGCAATGTGTGCAAAAGGAGGGGCTAATACCCTTAATGTTTGTAATAGTCCATCCAATAGTTTTCTTGTGATCTTTAAGTACCCTCAAAAGCTTTTCCTCCATAACATTTGTCAAAGAAGAAGAATAATGACTAGTAAATGCTCAGGTGGGTTTAGAAATACATACTTCAAATAACTAAGCAAGGTTTTAAGAATAAGAGAGGGAGGTTCTCCAATCGACGACCTAGGCAATAGCTTGTCTGGTCTTTGGAGTGGCTTATAAGCTCTATATTGTGTCTAATATGCTTCCTCTAGTTCAGCTCCATGGTCTCCCTTTTGCAACTTCTCACTGATATCTTCAAGCACCCTTTATCCTTCCTTTTTCATAAATCCTGAAAAAATAATAGAAAAATGATCAGTGTCTGAAGAATATACATAAATGAAATTACAAGAGTCAAGAGTTGATGATTGTTTCATGACATCAAACACATCAAACACTATTTCTTCCTCTTAAAGCCTCAAGATGAGCTTTCCACGTTGCACTTTTATGATGGTCCTCGTTGTAGCCATGAAAGGTCACCGTAAAATGAAGGGAATGTCTCGATCCTCCTCTATATCAAGGACTAAAAAATTCACTGGAAAGATGACCTTGTCCACTTTTATCAACATGTCCTTGATGACTCCTATAGGATATGTAATGTACCTGTCTGCTAATTGGAGTGAAACTATAGTGGGTTTGGGCTCTACCAATCCAAGCTTCCTAAAAACAAAAGGAGACATCAAATTAATGCTAGCACTTAAATCCATTAAGCCTCTATTTATGTGTAAATCACCACTAGTATAAGGAATAGTAAAACTCCTCGGATCCTTGAGCTTTGGTGCTAACTGCTTCGACAAGATGGCTGAAAACTCCTCATTTAGTTTCATTGTTGCATACTTTTTAAAGCTTCTCTTATTAAACATAATTTCCTTTAAGAACTTAGTATAAAAGGCATATTTTCTATAGCCTCAACAAAGGGAATGTTAATATATAACTTTTTAAATATCTCATGAAATCTACCAAATTGCTTATCTAATTTTTTACCTTTTAATATCTGAGGACAAGGGATTCGAGGTCTTACTGGAGTGGTAATGAGGTCGAGAAAGAACCTGGGATGATCTTACTTTACAACTGGTGCTTCCTTATCCTCTTTGCTTGTTTTTTTTATCTCTCTTATTCTCCACTTCATCCTCCTTCTACTTCTCCTCAACTAAATTCAATTGTTTACCACTTTGTAATGATATTACATTTGGTTGCTCTCTTAGATTGGCCTCAATAGTGCTAGGTAATGAACCTATAGTCCTCTCCTTTAATAAACTCGCAATTTGAATCATCTGGTTTTCTAAATTTATGATAAATGCTTCTTGGTTTTGCATCCTAACCTTAGTATTGGAGATACATTTTGTATGCAGTTCTTCAAGATTAGATTTCTCTGATAAAGTGGATGTGGAAGCCTTAAAACCTAGAAGTGGTAGTCTTTAAGCGTTAGATGGTTGTAACTGTGCCATCTAATCATATCTCTAAGAGAAGTTGGGGTGATTACTTCACCTTGGATAGTAGGTATTGGAAAATGAATCCCCTCTATATCTATGATAATTTCCCATATAATGGGTCTCTTTTTGCTCCTGAGAAAAGAGTTCCCAATTTAACATTCTGAGGATGAATGGGAATCTCCACCGCAATGTTCACATATATTACAACTCCTCACTAATGAACTTGGTCCACCCTTGACATTATGCATCCAACTATGTTGCTTCTTTGTAAGAATTTCCATTTCAGTTGATAAAGCAACTGAATTATCCACTATATAAGCAATTTTAGGCCTTCTGGGATGCTTCTCTATATGGTATCGAAAACTGCTTGTGACCATATCATCAAACAACTTGTAGGCCTGCTCTAGTGTTTTCCTCATTAAGCTACCCCTTGTTACTACATCTATGATGCTTCTGGTTGATGGTGTCATTTTTGTGTAAAAAGTATTAACCTGCTACTATGTAGAGATCCCATGACTAGGAAACCATGCTAAGATATCTCTAAATCACTCCCACACCTCATATAAACTTTCATTCTCGTACTGGGTGAAAGAGGTGATTTCATTCTTCATCTTGGCAACATTAGTAGGTAGGAAAAACTTAGCCATGAATAACTTCATCAGCTCATTCCATGTAGTAATAGATCCTGGCTGCCATGTAGCCAACTACAGATAACTATCATAGAGAGGGACACTTCCTGGAGTTTTCTGCACTGAATCATCACTTGAAAGCTGCGAAAAGCAAGGATTACACTTGAAAATAAACTCGAATAGCAAAAATAACAAAAACCGTAACTATGATGATGTATATTTGATCGTGTCTACCAAAAGTTCTTAATAATGACATGAATGAGACTATTTATAGTCTCTATAGGTGATTGCTAGTGCTTAGGATTGAATTTTTAATGTTTCAGTCTAGGTTGTCCCTAGAATTAATGAAAACGTTGTGTATAGTGACTAATACGGTGGGTTACTGAACTAATATAACGCCCTGGGATACTGCAATATTGGTATGAATTTTGAAGCTATATGGTGGGCTTATGTGAGCCATATAATGGGTGAGGCTACCCACTGTATTGGTTATGTAGATTTGTCTTTATGCCTCATTTTGCCCCAATTCAGTCTAAAACTCCTCCAATGTGTTCCTAATTTACCATGTGACTAAAATTAACTTGAATACCTCCAAATTGGAGTAATTAATGAAATAAATGGATGTAACCATAGAAAATTATGGATTGAAAACCATTGAAAACCATCCATTAACATTGAAAAAAATAAAATTAGTCTTGAGATCTCTCAACCTACAAAACCTTTCTTAAAAAGTAAACTAGTTGGGAAGTGTTGCTTGCAAAACCAAACCACTAGTTTTACATTCAAAACAGCAAGTGTATGGGTTGTAACTTGTAGTAAAAAGCTGATATCGATCCCATGAGGATTGTATCTAGACACCTTATCATTTTGGATACACTTTGTTTAAGAAATTGATTTAAACAGATATTAAAAGATACATAAAATGAAAATAAAATAAAAATAAAAGAAAACAATGCAACCAAAGTCAAAATAAAAAACTGAAGCTCTGAGAAAATCAAGATTAAAAACTAGGACTTGTCATTATGCCTATTTTTTCCTCTCTGGGTTGATGATTCAATTTATGTTTGGCTTAAAATTTCCTAATATTTTAGCTACCCTCTCTCAAGGTGTAACTAAGTTTCACTAGTTAAATAATCTAGGATTAACTTTGGTATCTCTTAACATCCATAGCCTTTCTTAAACATTTAACTAGATATGAAGCTATACTATAGGCAGTATATCAATATGTTGAAATCTATTCCTAACACATTAATACCTTGTTATCTATATGTCTATTAAATTCTAAATTTTATTATATATCTAACACAGATTACACAACTTACTCTCTTGATTTGTTATAGGGTTTAAGTTTAATAGACAACACAAACATTTAATACATTAAATCAAAAACTAAAGGTTCATAAATAGTTCTAACAACATACCCTAAAAATACTTTAGCCACTCATAATAAATATAAGTTCAACAATATCTATGTTCTTAAAAATACACAACATTTTGAGAAAAACACAAACAAAATAAATACAAGAGTGGTTGTCTTCCTTTTGTACGTAAAAATCTGGAAAATGAAGCCTTGAAGGAGCTCTTGATGCTTGAATCCATAGTTGTCACCCTTGGAGCTTGAAGCTTGGCGTGGAAGACAAGTCTAGATGAAGGTTTGTGACTCTAACTGGGCCCCCTTTTTTGTGTGTTTTAAGATGGTTTTTATATTTGTCTGGAGCAGCTTAGGGTTGAAGTGACTGAAGTGGTGTCGTGTCTCTTGTGTTTTGGATTCAGTTTTATGAAACATCACGCCTAAAAAAAAATACAATGATCTATCGGTTTATACAGTGGATAAGACTCTGATAGACTTGAATTTTATCACATACTTGCCTCCATTTCAAGTCAAATTGTTGTATAATTTCTTACATTTGATGTTTATAGGCTAAATTATGTGTTTGATTGATGAATATTGCATTTGGAGTTGAATTATCCCAAAAAATTTGAGAAAAGGTTGCTAGAATTCAAGAATTTAAACTAAAATGACAAGTCTGTAAGGCTGCCATTTAATAGTGTTGAGTGTCGTTCTACTACCATATCAGACACTAAAATGACGATGTTCATAAGGCGTTGTTTTACTTATTTTAAGCACAGTTTAAGTAGTAATCGACACTTTTCTAGCTAGATCTTCTTCTCCACTTGCTGCAACTTGCCCTAGTTGCTCCCCACTTGCAGCTGACATATATAAGGACTCAGAAAACCCAAAAACGAGAGAGTGGGACATAAAAAAATACGAAATTCAGAGAGAAATTAGATTGAGAGAAGTGTTAAGGTTATTTTCTCTTGCTCTTTAGGATTTTCACTTTGTTTTACAAATCAGAGATGTATTTTGGGGCTTTCGAAGCTCATACACATGACTCAAGCTTGTAAAGTTGTTTAGATCCTGATACTGGTCCATTTTAACTGATTTTTATCTATTAAATTTATCTTTCCTTATCATTTGTGCAAGAGTATGTTGAATATCATGAGATTGATTTGTTTCTTACTTAAAATAAGATGTTGAATCTATTTTTTGTTAGGAAATGTCTTTGAAAGGATCTAAGCATGTGCTAAATATGATTCTATATGTGATTAAGGGTTGTTCTTTGCCTTTGGAAGGGATTAATATTTTTTTACACTAAACATTTAAGATAAAGTTAGGAAATAAGTTAGGATTGGAGAAATCTACCTAAACTATTAGAAAAATCCTTAAGCAACTTGATTTAAATCATTGAATAACTAAACTTTGATTTATTTTGAGGGTCATAGTCTGAAATTTGGAATTTTCAGATTAAACTTCTTAGTTTTAAAGCCTTATGTTTAAGATTGTGAGATAACGAAACTCCAACTTAAGTATTTAGAGATTAAGCTTGTTCTTAACCAAGAATTTCTTAAATTGAGTGAAGTGATCTTAGAACAAGTCTCTTAATCCACTTTTAATCCATTTGGGTCATTAAAGTGCATTTTCTAACCAATTTTATCCATTAGACAATCCTTATTATTAACTAAGTTATTCTAACATAACTTAGAGCTTTTAAGTTTATTTGGTAATTTTAGTTTATGCTTTCATTCAATTAGGATTCTCTCAATAATTGTGACTAAATCTGCCTTAGTACTTGCAATTTAGCAAAGTATCCCCATGGGAAAGGTAATTGGATTTTAAATACTTCCATTAATTACTTGTGACCGGTGCACTTGCCATCAGTGTTAGTTTGAATTTGACTTGAAAAGAGTGTGCTTAAAATAATATCAATTTAGAATTAATTTAAATGAATTGGCTTCTATAGAAGCCAACCAACAAATTTTTGGCATCGTTGCATAGGAAAGACATTATTCATGATTGGAATACTAGGAAGAATTTGCAACTATTAGTCTAAAGTGTTTATATTTTTTATTGTTTTGTTTCGCCTGTTCTATACGGTTTGTCTTTTATGAAGTGTGTTTCGTTTTTGTTGTAGTTAATTTTTTGTTTACCTTTAAAGTTGAATTCATACTTGGGGATCAAAACTCGAGAAGCTTGAATTTGATCTAGAGCTTGAGCGATCATTTAGGAAGAAAAAGAAAGAAACTCGAGCGAGAACATTTGAACTTGTAGGAGTAGAGACTTTTAGTGAACAATCACTTGAATCAGAATTGGATCCATCTGAACAAATAGAAAATCTACCTGTTGAGGGTGTTAGACCCTTAACTATGAGAGATTTAGCTTTAGGTAACAGAGGGCAACCTATGGCTAACATTGTGTGGCCTAGGATCAATGTCAAGAACATTGAAATCCATCATAGCATTATCTTAATGGTTTGAGCTTCCCAGTTAGATGGAACAGCTCTTAAAGATCTAACTAAACACTTACAGAATTTTCTAGATATTTATGATCTTTTTAAGAGTAATGGAGTTCCTAATGATGTAGCTAGAATAAAATTGTTCCTGCTTTCCCTTAGAGACAAGGCTAGGGCATGGTTGAATACACACCCACCTAGTTCTATCACAGCATGGGATCAGCTAATGAAGATGTTCCTAGCTAATTTTTTCCTGCTTGTAAAGATTGCAAAATTAAAGACAAAAATTAGCTCTTTTGATCAATAAGAAAATGAGAGCTTATATTAGGTGCTGGAGAGATATAGGGAAATGTTGGCTAAATTTCCTAGCCATGATTTCAATACATGGCAACAAGTGGATATATTTTACAAAGGCCTTACACCCTCTACTTGATGCATTGACGATGCTACTACTGGAGGCAATTTCATCCATAAGACTCTGGAAGAAGCATATTCATTTCATAGAAGAGATAGCAGTAAACAACTTCCAATATAATTCTAAACGTCATCCAATAAAGTCAAATTGGGTGCAAGCTATTAATGACACAGTTGCTTTAACAGCCTAGATGGATATGCTAAATAGGAAATTGGATAGTTTGGTTAATGGAGTTAGAAGTAGTGGACATAGAAACCAAGTAGAATGTGAACATTGTGGTAGTCCATCCCATGCATCAATAGATTGTCAAGTAGGTAGTCCATTTGCTAGAGAGCTTGATCAAGCCCAATATGTGAGCTATAATAAGCAAAGGAATGATCCTTAATTAAATACCTATAACCCTAGATGGAAGAACCACCCAAAATTTTCTTAGTGTGACAACGAGAACACTTACCAACCCCCAGCCTAGATAACCCAACAAAAAGTTCTGCCACTAGGATTTAAAACAATCCTACCTCCTTCTACAAAATAAAGTTTATAAGAGACAATGCTTAAATTTATGTAAGGTAATGAGTCTTGTCTACAAAACCATGAAGTTGCCATTAAGAATCTAGAGACCCAAGTTGGCTAAATTGCTCAACTTTTATGAGAAAGGCTTCCTGGTAAGCTCCCAGGTACCGCTGAAGCCAACCTAAAAGAGAATACAAAGGATATTACCTTAATAAGTGGTAACGAAGTAGAGAGTCAAGAAGTAGAAAAGAAGGATGAAGGAAAAAAGGAACAAAATGATGAAACAGTGGTGGAAGCATTAAAAAGGAAAGAAAAAGGTAAGGAAAAGGATAAGTAGTTTGGGAAGTTTGTTGAAATGTTCCCAAAGCTACATATTAACATCCCATTTTCAGAAGCCACAAATGCCAAGTTATGCAAAATTTCTGAAGGACGTTCTATCTAACAAGAGAAAATTAGATGAATTTGAAAATGTCAAGCTAAATGAAGAATGTTCTGCGATCCTATTAAAGAAATTTCCTCCTAAGCTAAAGGACTCTAGTAGTTTTACCATTCCTTATGTCATAGTTAGTTTGCAAATAGAGAGAGAAATTATGGATCTTGATGCTAGTATTAATTTAATTACCTTCTCTATTTTCAAGAAATTAGGATTAAAAGAATTGAAGTCTACAATAGTTTCATTGTAACTGGCATTCATTCAATTACTTATCCATGTGGGATTATAGAGGATGTCTTAGTCAAGGTTCATAAGTTTATCTTTCCAGAGGATTTCTTAGTGTTAGATATGGAGGAAGACAGTAAGGTTCCTATCATTTTTTGAAAGCCATTTATAGCCACAACAAAGGCACTGATTGATGTTCATGGCGGTAAGCTAATTTTGAGATTCTAGGAAGAAGAAATTGAGTTCGATATGAAAAAAGCAATGCAACATCCAATGGACAATGATTGTTGTAATTTTATAGGAATCCAACATTGTTTGAATGATCCTTTAATTGAGTTGTGTTTGGATTCCTTGCAAAAAGTGTGGACTCAATCTCAGTCCACAGACCTAAATGACAAGAAAGTAGCTGAAGTTTTAGAACCTTTAGATGTAAGGAAGCTCTCTTTATGGTGGCATCCTTTGAAGAGATTTGAGACTTTGGAGAGGCCTATTAAACCCTTAACAAAGCCATCAATAGAAGAGCCACCAGACTTAGAACTAAAGCCCTTCATACTCATCTAAAGTATGCCTTTTTATATCCCTCATCACAATTGCTAGTGATTATCTCATCATATTTAGATCACAACATAGAAGAAAAGTTATTAAGGGTGCTAAGAGAGCATATTAAGGCTATAAGTTGGACAATTTTTTATATTAAGGGATTCAGCCCTTCCATTTGTAAACAAAATATGTTTATAAAAGAAGACAGTAAGTCTTTTATTTAATTGCAGTGTAGGTTAAATCCAAATATGAATGAAGTTGTTAAGAATAGAGTGATAAAATTGCTAAATGATAGGATAATTTATCTAATATCTAATTCACCTTGGGTTAGCCCAGCGCAAGTAGTGCCTAAGAAAGATGACATTACTATGATTTAGAATGAGCAAAATGAGAAAATAGTAATAAGGAAGGTCACAGGTTGGCGTATGTGCATAGATTATCAAAAATTAAATGATGCCACTAGAAAAGACCATTTACCACTTCCTTTTCTTGATTAAGTTATAGAGTGATTGGCGGGGCACAGTTTTAATTGTGCATTGTATGGTTACAATGGATACTTATAGATCCTAGTTGCCCTAGAGGACCAAGAGAAAATAACTTTCACTTGTCCTTATGGAACATTTACTTATAGGCGTATGCCTTTTGGGTTATGTAATGTTCCTCCTGCTTTCCAACTC
>JAOXYD010129268.1:0-11012 GCA_028565735.1 Pinacopodium congolense | reverse complement strand
GTCGTGATGCTATTATTGGAACTAAGTTTGATTTGCAGCGCCCTTGAATAATTGAGGCAAGCATAAGAATCGTGTGTAAGATATCAATAGAGCAAAGAAGTAATCCCTTTGGATCTTCAAATCATAGGCACTCATCATTAGTTAGAAATATTTCGTAGACGAAGGTATGTGAATCCAACATTTGGGGAATCGAGAACCTAAACTTTAGCGTTGATAAGAAGTTTCATTACTAAATTACTTAGCATTTATAGATTGTTGATGAATTTTTCTTAGTATGGTGAAGAGATATGAAGTTAGGAATATTGTCAGGTCATTCTTTCTTCAATTTTAAGTAGCAAGGCATCAACTGATCATACATGACATAGCTAAAAAAAACTTAGTTGAATTATAGAGATGATGTTATTTTACGGTTCTTGGCATGTTTGAAATTTGTATTAATGTGGTCCTATGCTCAAATGAGTTTTTTAGCTTTTGGACACCTAATGAGCTAGACCAATATGCTTTTTCTGCTTTTGTTTCTTTTATCTATTAATGCTATTCTTATATGGCCATTACATTGTTCTATTTTAATAGGAGTTTCAAGTACTGTTTTATCAATCACTATAACTCAATTATGAAGCCAAGAAGTTTCAAAACCAATTCAATAACAACCATCCTCCTCAGATAAACCACCAATTCAACAACAACCATCCTCTTCAGCTAAACCACATTCCTCTATAGATACAATTCTCTATCTTATACCAAACAAGAACACAATTTCTCCAAGGAAACAAGATTTGATTAATGAGAAAGTTTATTTCATTTTCAATGGATCAATGAAGATAAAGCAATTTATCGTTTAGAAATCTATTTGATTTATTGATTTTAAATGTTTTTCAGTTTTATTGATTTTAGTCATATGATCTATTTTTGTTTGTCCATTACAGTATTAAATAATACATTGACTTATATGTTCTAATTTAATAAGTTGTGTTTCTATTTCAAGTTGTTTATGATATATTTGTTTACTTGCTCATTAAGACTTTGACTCATAATGTATTTGTAAGATGAATAGATAAGTCTTAAACTTGTTATTTTAAACTTTTTAATTCAAATAATAGTTGTTTATTAGATTTTTGTTTATTCACTATGATTATTTAGATAAAAGGCTAGTGTTGATTGTTTACTATTACTAGGGGAGATAAGTTGTTTTTCTAATAAGTCTTTACATTTGGCAGTAAATTCAATAACGTCTTGTTGGGTATAAGGAATGTTGTTTTTTACGTTAACTTCATGTGTTGGATTTTTTAATTTTATTTCAATGAGTTGTTGATTTGTATTTTTCATTGGATTTAATGGGTTTTCACTACAAACTTGATCAATTAATTGTTCTAATTCTGTTTGAACTATCATATTAGTCATTAAATAAAATTTTAAATGTTCTAATTTTTCTTTAATTAAGGATAACTTTTGATAATATGTGGTGTGGTAAATAGGAATTTTAAGGATTATTGAGTTTTGATTGAAGGATTTAATTTCTAGAGTTATTATGTTATATAGTGTAGATATTGACAAAAAGGATTATATAGTTTTAAGAAATTATTTCCAATGATAAAAGGTAATCTAGATTCTTGTTGATATATTGAAGGTATTATAAATGTATAATTTTCTATGATCATAGTATTATATTAGCTGACTTACCATATAAATTTTATTAATCCATTAGTGATTTTAGTTTGTAATGGTTTTTAAAGTTTTTTCCAATTATTTAATAGAGTTTTTTTATGTTATACAAATCGTAGCTCCAGTATCAATATATGCATTAACTTATTTATTATGAATTATCCCTTAAATAAAAGAGGTATTCGAATTCAGTTGTTAATTCTGATTGGGTTTCATACTGATATATAGATGAAATTGTAGAGTCTGCTTCATAATCTGATTCAATTGGCTTTAAATTATATGTATAAGCTTCATTTAAAATATTTAGACATTGATTGGCATAATGAACTTTTTCTTTACATAGCCAGCATTGGCATTTCTTTTTATTTTGAGGGCAATACTTTTGTTTTGGTTTATATTTTTTGTAAGATTTTCATCTAAACATTTTTCTTTTAGGTTAAAAATGTGGTTTTTTATGGTAATATGTTTTTAGATATTTTTTTCCATCTATAAGCTTTTCTCCATTTAGGATATTTTGAGTATTTTCACTTTGTATGATAAAATTTTGAGTCACAACCATATCATTGTGGTACTTTAGAATATTTTGAACAATATAATCTAGTATTAATGTGTTTTAATTTTTTTCTAAACATTTATGTACTAACACTTCTTTTGTAATAGTAATTGTACCATCTAAATTATAGGCTATTGAATTTGTTTTATTTTTGAACATGAAGGTTTCATAGACTATTTTACTGAGTAGATAAGGTAACTTTTAGATAAAAATTTGTGTATAAATTTCTTTTTTAGAAGGAAGGAGTTAATAATAATATTTTTTAAATTCACAATTATATTCTTCTAAGTAACATATGTCACATATGCTCATATTATTTAAATGCCATAGGGTGTCATTTCTTTCTTCGTTTTCAATTTTTTATTTGTAAGAGGCTACATATTTTCCAATAAATTCTTTATATATTTCGGTAGCTACAATTTTGAAAGCTTGTACTGGTTTAATTAGGGATATAAATTCAGTTGTATTTTTAAGTTTTTTCTTCATTATCTAATAAAAAATATATCATAATTCCAGTAGTGTAGTTTTTATAAATATTATTCATAATGTCTCTTTGTTATGTCTATAATCAATTATTACGAAATATACATATATTAGAATAATTAGTATTAGACTTCCAAGAAGGACGAACTTATTTATTCCATAATATGAACAATTAAAATATTTTATATCTAATCCTGAATACAAATTATAGATAAAAAATAGATTAGATCTAGTTGAAACATTATATCAAAGATATCAAAATGAGAAAATTAAAGCTCATAATAATTTAACCAAACATTATAGACATGAACATTTTCTTAATAACAAATCTATAGAATAATTGTCCAAAGAACTCCTTCAAAATTAATCGATTATTCGACTTGCAATCAATTATTACAAGAAATAACAAGATTAACTCACTTAGTTGATAACTGTAAAAAACAAATACATAAATATAAAACTAGATATAACGACATTTGTTATAATACAAACCAATCATATTTAACAATACACGTTGAAACTCTAGATAGCTTAGTTAATCAATATAAAAACTAAAAATTAAACATTCATTTAAGATTAGGTAAACATTATAAAGAAATTCATTTATTAACTAAGTCATCACTTACAAAACAATTATCACGTCTCCCTCAAAACAATAAAGATGGTTCTACACAAATCAATCTTAAAATGAAAAATGAAGCATTTACAACATAATTTACAAACTCTAAAAACTTTACAAAAAATTCTTAGTGAACACTTACAACAATATATTCAAGGTGTTCTTAATTAGACATTACATCATTTACATAATACATTATTTAGACTTCATATAATAGGCAAACAAAATGATATAATTAAATTTAAATTAACCTATTATTATAAAAAGTTAGAAATTTTATCTGGACCTTAATATAAAAATTTCCTTATAAGTTTTGAAGATAAAACAGTTTATCATTTAGAAGTCTTAGATTAAGAAAATCTTGAAGTACGAACTCGTTTAATTGAGTCACTACAACAATCTATCCAAGAAGTTAAAGAACATCATCACAATTATTGTAATCATTGTAAGTGCAAAAAATATGAAATCTAATTATTTAGATATATGATAAAGCAATAGAAAGTATAAATCAAGATGAATTGCAAACTCCTAAACTATCTATAAACCAACCCGATTAAGAAAATGACTGACTTAATTAAAAAAGATAGTTAAATATTAGATGTCAATAATCTATAATTAATCAAATCAAATGGTGCCTTTTTATATAAATACATTAATTTCTAATGAAAAACAAAAACAAATGGCAAAAACTTAATTAAACTTATGAGATGGACAAGATATACAACAACACTTTATTAAAAATCTCTTAAATCAAAAAATATTATTTATTTTTTTAAAACAGAACTTGAAACTCCTATTAAAATAGAACAATGTAATGGCCATATAAGAATAGCATTAATAGATAAAAAACCAAATTAGTAATCATTTACAAAAAATTATCGAAGATAAAAGATGAAAAATCAATTAGATACATCTATCGACTATTCAAATATTATTAAAATCAACTTTCCAAGAAGGATTAGATTCACTTATAAGAATGGTTATTTTAGATGAAAGATTAACAAATTTAAATGAACAGGTTATAGGATTCATGAATAGAAATCTTGCCAATACAAAACCCAATTTTAATACTAGATTAACATTAGGAATCCCTTTAAACTCACCAAGATTAGATGAAGCTTTCACAATAGCATACAAATTTTATTAGGATCAATTAATGACTGTAGGATAATACCCATTGACTATTACTTATCATATCAATTATGCTTTAACTAATTCTCACCATAGTATTGAAATTAAAAAAACTGATCGTATCTATCTTGATCAATTATTTAATGATATAACAAAAGTAGGAATAAATTTTAAGCCTCTTTTACGAGAAATTCCTACAGTAACTCATCCTATACAATTATCTAGACATTCAATATCCTCATCCTCTTAACAAAAGGACAAAGAAAAACTAAATATATCACAATCAATACATCTAGACAAACCTTTAAGATTTATAGGACCTGGAACATCATCTATAATATCTAAATAGAAATCTAATGAACAACTATTATTTAAATTAAAATGTTTAAAACAACAAGTTTAAGACTTATCTGTTCAACTTAGAAATACATTAAGAGTCAAAGTCTTAGTGAGCAAGTAAAACAAGTATATCTTAGACAACTTGAAACAGAAATACAACTTATTAAATTAGAACATATGAGTCAATGTATTATTGAACATTGTAATGGACAAATAAAAATAGATCGTATGACTGAAATCAATGAAATTGGAAAACATTTAGAATTAATAAATCATATAATAAAATTAAAACAAATAACACCCTCTGAATTTCAATGTTATACAAAAATAAAAAAAATAAATCAATAATTTTGAAGAAATATTAAAAATCGTATTTAAAGATATTTTAGATATCATGAAACAAATCTTAAAAGCACGGGCATTAAAAATGATATCAGAGCCTAGAACATCAAATAAAGAACCTCCAAAAAATATTACGCTTGTTAAACCATGTAGACCATAAATATATCAATTGAAGATACGATCAATTCACTTGAAAATAGTATCAAAACTCAATTATAAGAAGTAACATAATTATTTCAACAATTACTACTAAATAAATAACCAACATCAGAACAACCTTCTAATCAAATTATTAATCAACTTACTGATCAAGATGAAATTATATGTGGTTATGAGTTTGATTAAGAAGTATATATGGAAAACCCTGCACAAAGTAAAGTAGAAACCGAAAATAGACAAGACCAAGCTAAAACTAGTCGACAAGGTGAAAAATGAAATCTTAAAACTCAACAATGATATGAACAATAATTATATGAATATAGACCAATAGATGATTTTAAATATCATAGACTTGGTTATTGTCAAAAAAATTAATAAACTTAGAAAATTTCCCAGTGAATATACCCCAAAATAAGTTCGATTAGGATAAGATGGAATATTAAATTTAGATTATGTTGTATCTCCATAAAAAATATTATTAGAATGGGCTAATCGTTTAACTTTACTTATTCAAATAGAAAAACCGTTTGAAGGACCTACTAATCTTACAACTTTATAGATCCTTATTACTTATAAAACTACTGGAATTGTATTAGATTTTTTATTAGATAATGAAGAAAGAATTAAAAATGCAACTGAATTTATATCTACAATTGAACTACTAAAAGCTTTCAAAATTGTAGCTATCGAAATATATAAAGAATTTATTGGCAAAGATGTAGCCTCTTTTAAACAAGAAATTGAAAATGAAGAAAGAAATAACACCCTATGGTATTTAAATAATATGAGCATCTATGACATATGTTACCTAGAAGAATATATTTGTAAATTTAAAAAATATTATTATAAACTCCTTCCTTCTGAAAAAGAGATTTATATACAAATTTTTATCCAAAAATTATCCTATCTACTCAATAAAATAGTTGATGAAACCTTCATGTTATAAAATAGAACAAATTTAATAGCCTATAAGTTTGGTGGTGCAAATTACTATTAAAACAAAAGTGTTAGCACATAAATGTTTAGGAACAAAATTAAAACAAAATTTAAAAAAACACCTCGATACTAGATTATATTGTTTAAAATATTCTAAAATATCACAACAATATAGCTGTGACTCAAAATTTTATCATAAAAAACGAAAATACTCAAAATATCCTAAATGCAGAAAAGCTTATAGATGGAAAAAAAATATCCAAAAACATATTACCACAAAAAAAATCACATTTTCAACCTAAACGAAAGTTTTTTAGACTAAAATCTTATAGAAAATATAAAACAAAACAAAAGTATTTCCATTAAAATAAAAAGAAATGCCAATGCTGGCTATGTAAAGAAAAAAGTCATTATTCCAGTTAATATCCTAACAAAAAACAATCAAAGTATCAACACAAAGTAAATATTTTAAATAAAGCTTATACATATAATTTAGAGCAAACTGAATCTGACTATGAAACAGACTCTACAATTTCATCTATATATCAGTATGAAGCCCAATCAAAATCAACAACTAAATTCGAATACCACCTTTATTTAAGTGATATTGAGAATAAAAAAGTTAATACATATATTGATATTGGAGCTACGAACGGTATAGCATAAAAAATCTATTAAATAATTGAAAAAAACTTCAAAACCCATTACAAATTAGAATCACTAATGGATTAATAAAAATTATATGGTATGTCAGTTATTATAATACTATTATCATAGAAAATTATGCATTTATAATACCTTCAATATATGAACAAGAATCTAGATTACCTTTTATCATGGAAAATAATTTCTTAAAACTATATAATCCTTTTTATCAATATCTACATTATATAACATTAAAAACTATAGAAATTAAATCCTTAAAACAAAACTTAATAATCCTTAAAGTTCCTATTTACCACACTACATATTATCAAAAGTTATCCTTAATTAAAGAAAAATAAGAACATTTACAATTTTATTTAATGACTAATATGACAATTCAAATAGATTAGAACAATTAAATGATCAAGTTTGTAGTGAAAACCCATTAGATCCATTAAAAAATACAAATCATCAACTCATTGAAATAAAATTATAAGATCTAACACAAGAGGTTAACATTAAAAATAACATTCCTTATACCTAACAAGACGTTATTGAATTTATTGTTGAATGTAAAGACTTATTAGAAAAACAATTTATCTTCTCTAGTAATAGTAAACATTCAACACTAGCTTTTTATGTAAATAATCATAATGAACAAAAACGTAGTAAACGATGCATAGTTATTAATTATAAAGAAATGAATAAAGCTACTATCTATTATGCATATAAATTACTTCGAAAAGACTATATAATTACAAAATTGAAAGGAAATCATTGGTTTACAATTCTCGATGCACTAGTTATTGGAAATTACGACTACACAATAACATAAAACCTTTAACAACTTTTTCTTATCCTCTACAAAAACATTATCAACAGAATGTATTACCATTTGGATTAAAACAAGCACCATGAAATCTATCAACGATTTATGGATAATAATCTTAAACAATTAGAAGAATTTACCTTAGCATATATTGATCTTTTCTAATAAAGATAAAGAGGATCATTTAAAAAAGGTTAAACTAGTGCTTAATATATGTAAGGAAAAAGTTTTAATTGTTAGCAAAAAGAAAATAAAACTAGCACACCAAAATATCAAATATTTAGGCATAGAGTTTATTAATGGCTTTCTAAAACTTCAACCAAATATTATAGAAAAATTAACTCAATTTCCTAATATATTAGCTAATATTACATAAGTAAAAAAAATTTCTTGCATTATTAAACTATATTTCAAACCAGGGATTCTCTAAAAATCTTGCAAAAGAATGAAAACAACTACAACTTAAATGCAATACAAAATCCTAGTAAACATGGACCGAAGATGACATAGTTACAACATGTAAATTGAAATAACTTTGCATGGATATACCAGCAATAAATAATTATAATGCTATGGATTCATTACTTGTACAAATTGATGCCAATATAGATATATAATTATAATGCTATGGATTCATTACTTGTACAAATTGATGCCAATATGGATATATGGGTAGGATGCCTTTTGGCAAAACCTCATAATTGAAGTAAACATATCTTATGTAAATATATCAATGGGACCTTTAAGACCACTAAAAAGAAATATCTAATTCATGAAAAAAAACATTAGCCTATATTAAAACCTTACGAAAATGAAAAGTTGACTTATTATCGTCAGATTTGAAATTTAGACTGATTTCAAATATTTATGTGGGTTTTAAAAATATAATATTAAATCAAATTATAATCAAGGTCAACTTATTTGTTGGCAATTGGAATTGAACTAGTATACTTATAATATAAAATACACCAAATCTTCAACTAATGTTCTTACAGATACTTCGACAAGAGAATGGAAGTAGTTATCATAAGCCTCGAAGATACCCTCACCAAAAAAGAAGAAGACTTACTCAATTTACAACAACAAACAAGTATTGTTACCAAAGAAATCAACCAACTCAAAGTGACCATCTCTCTTTTAAAACAACAAGCATGTCAAACCATTCAACCAATCACTCCAACTCAATTATTAAGCCAACAAGTTTCAATACCAATTCAACAGCAACCATCCTCCTCAGATAAACCACCAATTCAATAACAACCATCCTTCTTAGCTAAACCACAATCCTTTATAGATATAATTCTCCATCTTGTAACAAACAAGAACACAATTTCTCCAAGGAATCAAGATCTAATTGATGACAAAGTTTATGTCATTTTTAGTAGACCAATGGCCGGTATCTATGATGATTGGCACAAAGTTACACCACATGTTACTGGGCACAGTTCAATTATCCACAAAATTTTTAAGAGACAAATTGAAATAGCATAGGCTCTTAAAGAATTTGAAGAATCGTTAAGGCCTAATTATAAAAAAGCCTTGGAAAAATAAACTATTAAGACTAAATTGATGTCTCTTGGAAGATCAGCCAGTATGGAAAAAATTAGTACAATTCCAACTATACTTTTGAAAAAAGAAATGGAGAAAATAACTTCGGATATGTTCCAAGAATGTTTTCAAGCAATCACCAATCGGACTGATGAATAGAAAATTTTCCAGTATTGTCCCTATAAAATCGTGGACAATTTAGATCAAAAGTATTAATCTTCCCTAAAGCTTATTCATTAACCACTTTTCTCTTTTTTCAGAGTGGATTAGTAGACACAATTTATATCAACAGTCTCATAATATTAGTTGACTTTCCAATTGATTTTGTGCAAGCAGTTCAAAATTATAAAGATCGCTTTGCCAAGGAATGTGAAATTTCTATTAAAATATTCAATAGCTATCCCATGTCTGATGGATTATAAATGAAATATCTTAAAATTGGGTTTATTCATCTCAGCGTCAACAATGGAATGTACCCTTCAATTAACTCACCTCTTAAATATGAATTCAAATGGAATGTTATTCACCAACTCAATTACAATTGCCTTTATGGAATATATCACTAAAGTCAAAAGGTAAATGAAGAATCATTATTAAAAATCAATTATAAAGGATTTGATCTCCTCGTGGTCTCAGCCTACCGTGACAAAATTTCAAAGGAATCACTGACAATTATTCAACAATTCGAGGAATCTTTTCAAACATTAAACAATATCTTCAAAGGTTTTTTACCACAATCGAAGCAAGAACTTTGTATTAAATTCAAGAACTATGCAAGTCATAAATTCCAGCTATGTGATGTTGTAGACAATCAATCTGATGATGGACCCATAATTGAAGACTAATTCATAAGGCCAACAAATAAGGACAATTATAATGCACTAGATGTAACATTAGTGCACTAATTAGTGCACGTTTGTACAGAAAGATTCTCTGGACACTTAATGAGCCAGATGAATCTGCTTTTTCTACTTTTGTTTCTTTTCACATGTTCTCTGGATTAGCGTAATTTATGCCATCTAAAGAATCTTTTATCTTTTGCTTTATTTCTTTCTATGTTGGTAGCATTTGCCTCCTGTCGACAGACCTCATCTATATAATGTAAGTGTTTTAACACTCTTCAGTATGTGAAATAAGCCTCATTATGAAAATTATATTGTCTCTCTAAATTCTGTCTTTATTGTGGATAGGCATTATAAGGAAACAAATGAGAATAAGGTATTTTTCTTAATGGCTCTATTTCATATTATCATTTTATTTTTATATAGGGATAACCATATTTGTAGCCCTAAATCTTTCACCATTTTTTCAATTGAGTCCTCTACCTTTAAAATTTCATATTGAAGTCCTATACCTATGCGGATTAATCAAAGGTGGTCCTTATAAGACTTAATTAGGAAATTTGTGAAAGATTTAAGATTTAATTGAAAAAATTGTAAAAGGTTTAGAACTATAAGTAGAGTTATATCGAATATTTGTAGTCCTAAACCTTTTATAATTTTTCCAATTAAATCCTAAATGTTTCACAATTTTCCTAATTAATTCTTATAAGGACTGTCTTTGATTAATTCGCTTAGGTATAGGACTTCAATAGAAAGTTTCAAAGGTATGAAACTCAATTAAGAAAATGATAAAAGGTTTAGAACTACAAATATTGTTAACCCTTCTTATATGTATATATGTAACACCCCAAAACATACCCTAATTGTAATTAGCATAGTTAAATGTGGATTAAATGGTTAAATTGTGATTAATTGGAGAAAATA
>JAOXYD010129247.1:0-24725 GCA_028565735.1 Pinacopodium congolense | reverse complement strand
TTGCCATCTCTGCTAGAGCAGTTGGTCTGGAGAGGAATGGAACCAATGTGTAAAAGAAAAGGAAAAGGCAGCAGATCCCCCCCTAAATTTATGCATTATGAAAAGTTTTATAACATAAGAGAAAAGTACTCATGTAAAGTATTTTTTAAATCATGTACCAATTTCCAAAAAGAAAATTTTTTTAAAAACCATTCTATTTGTCTTGTATAGTAGCTCGTAGTGGCTCCTTCTTGGCATATGTGAAAAATCTTTCTAAGATGTACGTCAAGCCAATCAACATTCTCAAATACTCCTAATATGAAATCATTATGAAAGAAAGTCCTTTGGAGTTAAAGCTACACTATAAAACTGGAATTGAATTTTCTCAATTCACCAATATAACCATAATAATCTACAATCTGCCTCTATGTATTTCCTTTCTTGCCTTCAATTTCATTAGCATTTGCATCAAAACCACATTCTACTTCTGCATCTCCCACATCTTTAACTCCGCCTCTAAACTCACAACTATAAGCTAATGAGATGCCATTGAAGGAGATCATAAAGAGTTTGTCTATGAGCACTCTTCAATTTCTCACAGGAAACAAGGAGTGGATTAAAGGACTTGGAAGATGAAGTGAGCCAACTAGCAGAAGTGATAGCAAGGCTATAAGCTCAAGTCTCTTCAAGCATTCCTAGCTAACCAGAAGAAGACCATAGGGAGATAGTGTGTGCCTTTTCATCGAAGGGTGGAGAATAGTAAGAGCAAGAGGAGTCTATTGAAGAAAGGAGATGTTACGAAAGATCAAACACCTCCTGAGGTAAGTAGTACTTATTTTGGTGTTGTTAATCACATTTCTATTCCTTTTCCTAGCAGGTTGAAGGAGGAAGAAGAAGTAGAAAAATGAAAGGAGGAAGAAGAAGGAGAGAGGAAGAGAATGAGTGACGAGAGGATCAGGAAAGAGAGGAGTTAAAGCATGCTAGATGATTAAAGGAGTTGTGTTCAGGAAAGCCAAAGATTGAAGGTGATGTGCAAGATGTAATGCCTCTACACCCATTGCCTACATCATTAAGGAGGCCATCCTAGTGGAAGGGAGATGTCCATAAGGAAGAGTGAACTTTGGAGTATGATTGAAATGTAATACAGTTCCACTTCTCTGATCCTGTGCGACTTTAAGCTAACTAAGAGCCCATTCTGAGGGAAACTATGTCGAGTTTATCTATTAGTTTAAGCATGTTTCCTGTCAAGTTCAAATATTCATTTGACAATAAATGATGTACATATCTGGGATCAAGCTTATGACTTTAACTAAGTTCTTTTTAGGAGGCAACCCAATATTTCCTTTTAGTCTTTGTGTTTGTTGCTGGTCTAACTAAATAATATAAATGAATGAAAAATCTCTCCTAAACCAAACAGAGGAGGCAAGATTACCTTGTCGACAAGTAATATAAAAAAGTGAAAACCAGGTATCGTACCTAAAGGAAATCCAATATGTAAGCAAATTAACTTAAACGATGCAGAATTAACTCAGAACCTCAAGATTTAATTGATTGGTAACTAAAATAAGGCAAACAAAATAAGTAAATATGCAGAATGCAAAATGAATTAAATGCAACTAAAATTGACTCAAGAGATTAAAAATGATTAAGGTTTCGGACTTAATTTGGATTAAGTTTCCTAAATGAAAACGGTGGATTGGTTTAGGACTTACCTCACTTAAGTCTTAAATGACAATGGTCATAGGCATCCCTTTTCTCTTTTACTCTCATCCCTTCAGAATTTTACAAGAGTCTGGACTTAGAAGCTCTAAAAACATGAGACTAAAACAAGACTGAAACGATAATAATAAACTTGATAATAAACACAGAACAATAAACTCGACTTTAATAGGACATGGACATGAATCGGACTGATGAAGAATAAAAGATGATGTCCCTATCTTGAACCTCTGTATCTCTTTGTCTCTCTACCGTCAATCGTCCCTGAATATATTTGTTTACATCCTTTTTATACCCTATGGTTATGTGGAGTATTTGTTTGGTCTAGTGAGGTTGACTAGAAAATAATTTTCAACTGAGATAATTTTTACACTCCTTTCGATCACATTTGGGCATAGTTTGCAGTCTGATGGCACCTTAGGCATACATTGGGTCATTATTATCCTAGATGAGGCCTTTTTTTTTTTTAATTACAATTCTCACTTTACCACCATCAAGAATTCGAAATGGTACGAGGCACACATCATTATCGAATGATCGATAGCACCATCCCTCAAGTTAGAGTTTAAAATTTTTGATGCCTTGTAAGTTTTGGGCTAGGAGCTTACCATATCCACTGTAGGCCCGTAACTACTCAAACCTGGTCCAGAAATTCCTTTAGAACATCGAAGTCAAGGAGGAGGTTGACATGATTGAGATGCGGTCCATCGTGAGAGGTACTCCACTTTACATCACTCGTCTTTTCATTTCTAAATTATTACGAGTACCTAATGAGGCAAATGTTTTTACTAAGATTAAGGACAAATTTCATGGAGATTTGGTATTAACTATTCTCAACTTTTCGATTACTATTGCTAAGATGCCTTAAGTCTAGTTAGGACAAACCCTCGAGCCTTCACTACTTCACATTTAAGGGTTTGCGAGTATATAATTGTGGCACTTCTTAGTGTCAATGTCACCCCTAAGGCTAAGGGTTTTAATAAGGTGAGGTTTGGGGATGCCTATATTCTATATAAGATGTTACATAGGTTAGACTCAATTCGAGGTCTCCTATTGTCTGAATTTATCATCACTACCATGAGGGAAGTTATTAGGATGCTGCTGCCTGGTAAGAACTTTTACTTCCTATGTTTATTGACTCGAGTATTTAGAGCAACAAGAGTTTCTTTAGATGATGAAATGCCAATTCAGCCTTTAAGGGCATCTATGATTACATATTCCACACTCAAGTTGTGAAAGTATATTCGAATAGGAGGCATATGGCATAATACCCAGGTACGATGATTGGAGGAGGATGAGAGACCAAATGACCCCACCATTCTAGCTCCAGTTATTGCCCTCGTTAGACTTAAATGGAACCTAAGGGAGATGAATTAGGTTCTAAAAAATTTCTAAGAAAAATCATAAGATCACTTAAAAGTATTTAACACTTTGCGAAAAACTAAATGCAAAAAATAAAAAATAATTACATTGAATGAATAACGATTTAGTGATTAGATAAACAAAATTAATATGGAAAATATTAATTAGATAACAAGAACAATAAAAAATTTTAACCAAGGAATCAAATAAAAAAAATTAAATTTGCAGAAAATTAAAAAGTGTGAGGGAAGAATGACATCACTAATTTATTCTAATTTGGAGTGATCCACTTACTCCTACATTTGGTCCCCAACATTACTGTTGAGATTTTATTTCAAGGATAAGGAATAACCTTTCTCAAGAGCAATCACTTACAAAAATGCACTTGAAATCTAATCTCACTTAAGTACTTTATAGTATATTTAGGAGGCTCTCAATAACTTAAAATGAGTGTAAAAACTTATGTAAAAAGACACTCAAGGAATAAGAGTGACAAAGTGCTTCATAATGCTTTTAAACACTTTATTAATCACTTTTTAGATATTTAAATGATGAAAATAAGTTTTATATAACCTATTTTTAGGTTTAGGATGTCAAACTAGCCATTTTTTTTATTGTTATACAACATTATAATGCATTAAAATTAAGTTACTATTGAAATACATCTATTGAGCGTGATTTATCCTTTTAAATGGCAGTTCTTAGGACTTAAATAGTGTCGCTTAGCTCCCTTTTTTTAAGTGTTAGAAACATATACTAAACAGCAGATGCTGTGCATCGTCGTTCAACTCTTTGCATATCGTCGTTTAACCCTTAAAAAATGTACACTGAACAGCCCTTAATCATACCACCGTTTAGCTTTAATTAAGCCACCGTTTAACCCAAAAATCATGTATAAGCTTGTATAAACACATTCAATCAATTCCAAATTATTTCCTAACACTTTTATACACTTTGCAAACTCATAAACCCATTCATAACCTTCCTAAAAAAATTTAACCAATTAAGAGGATTATTAAAACATTTCACATAATATCCCTCTTGATTATGTATCCTTTATGCATAGTTTAAATTATAAATGAGTTATGCATATGGTGGGACTCTTTAAATACTAAAGAAAACTTAAATGAGACTTACAATAAAACTATAAGTCAAAACTATATGTATTCTATCTTAATTCTTCCAATATCTTGAGCCTTGATCAATTTACTTCATGATCTTCATTTTAGTTGTAAGACTCCTTAAAAATCTTTTTTAGCATTCCAACCTTAAAACCTATCTTTCAATGTTTCAAACATATAAAAAATTAGTCTATTTTTTGTTTCCTTATTATCAAAATAAGGTGAACTTCCCTTCGTTCAACAACTCCTAAAGAGGTTATGGCGAGGCATCTTTTGAGGTTACATCGAGTGTTCATCCTCTACCTCTAACTTGTCTTGAAAATTTTCCTCCTTCTGCTCCACATCAAGATGACATGATAACAATTTTCTTGAGGATAGAGAGTTGTTTTGATTAAGGCCTCTTTGAGCTTCATTTTGAGTTGTTATAATGGAGAATTATTCTAATATATTTTGTCTCTCATGATTTGATCTTTTGTGTATTTGATTTCATTTTACTACTAAATGTTCCCTATACACTCCAACGAATCCATACGCATCAAATATCAGTACATAAGTCTTATTCCTTTCTCTCCCACCCTTGTTCTTTTATTTTTTATTTTCTAAACATGGAGAACACTATTCCATTTAAGTGGGTAAAAGGGATCTATTTGTCACACTTATGTTATTTGCCCTAAGACATTATTTTATCATCTTTTTTACAGTAGTATATAATTTGTGGAAAAGTTTTTCAATTTTTGATGCATATTAGTGATAATTTTTTCTTTTGATTTTGATTTCTTTGATGATTTGGGATATTATGTGGTTAATTATGATTATTAAAGATTAAATGTTTTTAAATTGCTTTATGCTTTGGAAAATGGATACCTAATGAGCATGATAATATTCTATGGGTAAAATATATATTCTTAGTGATTTGTAACATTTTTTTTACCATTTTCCTTATCTTGTTTAAGGTTAAATAAAATAATAAGTTATTTTAAAAATAAGTTCAAAAAATACGCCTAAGAGAGTAATAAATTTACTCTGCTGGTTTCGAACCGATAAAAAGGTTAAAGTTAATGAGTGGTGTCAGAGTTGATATGAGGTGACTCAAGTGAGTAACTGGGGGTGTTTACGATAAAATATTCACCTTCATTAATTTTGAAGACAAGTCTCAAACTACTCCAAAAGGTTTTCAAGTAATTTTGAAGGAGAGGAAGCATCGAAAGGTATAACCTCAAGGATCAAGGAAGGATTTCACATATCAAGCATCAAGATTTCAAAGATCCAAGATAACTCACCTTGAGATTTCTTCTTTATGTTTATTTGTGTAATTAGAACAATGTGTAGGAGCTAAACTCTTTATAGGATTAGTGTTTTTTTTAAAGTATAGATGTAGTACTATTATTATTCTTGTTTTATCTTTTAAGTTCAAGATTTTTTAATTAGATTTGTTCATGGATATTAATGATTTTAGATTCAATTGTTATGCAAATGTAAACCTTAATTTCAAAGCTTTGATTGGCGTATAATTGAGATTAAGAAATTTCTTGTATGTATTAAATCATATCATAAATGAAACACCTTGCATAGGACCTAGAGATATACTTATATAATATGTCTAACTTAGGTGTGAACTTAGCCAAAACAATAAATTTCATAAAATGAATTAATGCATTCTGTCAATAGATTAAGATAGAGAGAACGTTCGCTTAATATATTACATCAAATAGAATTGCATAACTCGAGAGAGAGTATAATTTACATTAATGAATCTACATTCTAACAAATCTAGAATTCGAGTTAAAATAAGATAAATAATGAATACGAATATATCCTAGAGGGATTAATTAACTAAATCCTATCTTCATCATTGAGTGTTTCTTCTTGTGAGTTTGTTTAACCATTTCTACTTTTACTTATTTTGACATCTTTTTATTATCAAACCAATCAATTAACTTTTCTCCTTTAAGCAACTAGCTAATCTAGATAAGAGTTTATTAGTAATAGTCGACACCTAAACTCACCTTAACTACTTTACATTTGATAGGTACACTTGTCTTTTCATGCATTATGATATTATTTAGTGTGTTCTTGGTCATTATTTCTTTTAAAACTTAGATAGGCACACAACACATCAATTATATTACATCTCAATGATTCATTATGATTGAAAGATTAAGGAAACCTTTTCAATGGTTATGATTTGTGATTTTTAATTAATTTTCAATAATTATATCCTACATTGAGATAGATGATTAATTGATTTGCTTAAGGACAAGTAAATGTTCAAGTATGGGGGAATTATTAGAGATCAAATTCATAGTATTTTTAAGTGTTATTTATTGTATATTAGCCCATATTTTAGTGCTTAATTGTTAATTATTATTTGAAAATGTTTAAATTACATATGGATGTGAACAAGTAAGGAATTGTGAAAAACAAATACAAATATATGAAATTCTAGGGCATCAACATTGATGACCCTACAACTACGTTGAAGAATGCTGCAACAGCTTATCAATAGTAGTTCACTGCGTAGTAACAACGTTATTGTTCATCGATAGTCAACCACTATTGTAGGAAACAGACACATTTTTTCCAACCTTTTCTTATCAATTCTAGCTGGCACATGAATGGAAATTAATGCATGCTTAATGGGGACAAAGAGGGTTGTCCTTAACCTTTTAGAGCAAGAGAATTATAGAGAGAGATGCCACTTTTGATCAAGAGCATAGATATAAAATTCCACCTTAGTTTTCTTTAGTGTTCTTAGGTGTTCTTGGTTTTAAACACTTGTATTGGAGAGTTTAAGTTTCTTTTTAAGCTTTTGAGTGTTAGAGTCTGTGATTTTGACCTCTATCTCAGTTTAGAGCTCACATTTGGTGTTTTCTAATTTCAGATTTCATTATATATTGCTCTTATTTTCATATTGTTGTTTAACTTACATATTTTCATATTCTTTAATTATAATGTATTATGGTTGGTAATTTTGAGTTTTACTAGAGCTAGGATCATGGTTAAGAGCTTGTAAATTATTCTGGAGCTCAGGGTGTTATTTTAACTCAAATCTCATTAAATATCACTTTGTTTTTAAATTAATCAAAATATGTAGCGCAATATGCATGTCATGCTTCCTTTGATTATTATGTGTTATTGAGTTGATTTTGCCTAAGAATTAGTTAGTAAATGATTTAATTAAGCCCTTGTGCATGTTCTATGATATGATTTCAGTTTATTTAAGTGCTTAAATCTCTTCATTAGGCTAGTCACTTAAGAAAAAAATGGTAGATAACCTAGGATCTGAGCAATCTACATAGGTTATTGGATTAATCAATAAACAACATAATCTAATCATTATATGACCAATATTTTATTAGTTATGAGAGTATTAGTGCTTAGATAAGGGATCTTGGTATCAAACTTCTTAATATTCAAGCCTATTGCCTAAATATGTTGAATGACTAAACTATAAGATAAGATTAATAAAGAAAAGATGTAGTCTTAACTATAACTTCCTCTTGAATTTATGAAGATGCTCTAAATCAATTATCATAAATCTTAATAACTCAATTAAATCAATGAAAACTTAATCCTTAGCTAATATTTTAGACTTTGTAATTTTGAAAACAACTTGACTTCCTTTACATTATTTGAAATTGGTTAAATTAGTTTAGTAATTTTTAACTTTAAAATTTGTTGAACCAAAGGTGGTTCCAATAATGTGGTTTGATGATAACAAAACATATTTTTTACTAATTCTTGAGTTTTGATGTATTAGAAAGTTAGATTGATGCATAAAGAAAAATGACATGTATTGCAGACTAAGGTAGAAGAGCATATAAGAAAAAATTGAGAATGGATCATGCATTGAAGAGTTAAAGTGAAGATTAAAAGGAAAAAATCAAGAATGTTTTGTTTAGGTTTGTGTCTTAGTATGATAAGTTTTCTAAACTTGATCTTTATTAATACTTAAAAGGACTCTCACAATTGCATGTCGTATCATGTCATATTTGTATAAACATTTGCATATAGGTCTTAAATTATGCTTTTAGTAATTAGTTAAATTTGATTATAACATTGACATATTAGAAATTGTCTTAGAATATTTCATTAGTATAAAATAATATAATCAAGAGGGAATATGATGATTGTCTTAAAGTATGCCTCTTGATGTTTTCTAAGTATTTTTAACATGTTGTTTATGTGCATTTAAGTTTTTTTGAATCCAATTATGATGTAAATTTTGGTTGATGGATGGTTTAAGAAATGTTTGAAAAGTTTTAAAGTTGTTTAAGAATGAAAATTTTTCATAACCAAGGCATTTCATGTTTTTTTATCTTCATTTACATGTTTTAGTATCACATTTCACTTAGGAAATGATTTAAAATTTGTTTGAATTGAATTAAACTTGAAAGGATATGTGCTTGAAGTATTTTTCACGGTTTTTATAAAAGTTTTTCAAGGTTCATTCAAACGATGTATAGTGGTTCGACCAATGTACAGTGCCCAACGGTAATAACTAGTTTCTAAAAAATGCAACTTTAAGTTCATCATTTTTAACCCCTCTAACATACATTTTTCCATTCAAATAACTCAAGTCACTCCCTAAAACTTTAGATAAGAGCCCCAAACCATTTTTTCCAATTTTTATGCTCTCCAAACAAGTTTTCAAGCTAAAAACATCAGATTTACACAAGTTGCAATTTCTTTATGTTCTTCATTTTTCATCTTGATTTCTCTTAACAAGTCTTGATTTAAGTTCATTTTTAGAGCTGCAAATTTGTTGTTTTAAGTTTTTCTAATCATTTAAGAGTTTAATTGATTATTTATTTGCTTTTTATTCCATCATTTTGTTAGGTATAAGTTTATATACTCATGCACACCAAATTTGTCAAGATTTGAATAGTTCAACATTCATACTCATCATTCACTATTTAAATCCATTTTTTTTCTTGTTTTGAATATCTTATAAGAAGTTGTCTAATTTTTTTTGTGATTTTAGAAGTTTAGAATTATTTATTTACATGGTTAGAAGTTTGACAGCTTACTTTTGAAAGCTTATGTATGTTCTTGATTTAAACTTTCTGTTTCATATCTTAAATTCCACTATATTATATCAATCTATTGTCAACTGATTGATTGAGGCCCTAATATATTTATTATGTTTTTTGTGTGGCATTTGATAGGTTAGGATCATTTATTTTAAAGCTGAAATTGTAATACTACACATTTTGATAGTTTTTATGTTCTTTTGTTTAACTTGATCATTTGATCCTTTAACTTGGTTTTTATTTCATAAATTTGTTTGTGTATGATCTGTTGAGAATTTTAATAGGCTAGTTTATTTCCCTTTAGAAGTTCCAAAAAAGTTTTTATAGGTTGAGCCTTCAAAGAAACACCATTAAGGTATGTTTTGGTTACTATTTTGGGGGATTTGATTGCATTATTTTTTGATTATATTTAAGGCTTTTCTTTACCATTAAAAAGAGTTTTTATAGGTTTCTATTCACTTAGGATAAAAAAATATTTGAATTGTGTTGATCATTGAATGTGAATTGGATTGATTTATACTATATATAAGTATTAGGGACAGTTTAAATATAAGCGTTGCATTAGTTGCATTTAAGCCCTTTCTGATATTGATTTTGATTAGGTTATTGATAAGCTATATAAGCTTGAATTAGGGCTTAGGTAGCCTACTTTTAAGGGCTATTTTTTTTATTAAATTGTTTTAAATTCGGTTTGTTGTAAGGTTACTCTTCATCGATAAAAGGAAGATTATATTAGGTTCCTCTTGACTTGTATTAGGTTTCTCTTGACCCTTATAATTCAAGATTATTATGTGGGTTCCTTTTGACCCTTGTTAACAAGATTATTAGGTTACTCTTCACTCTCTTTGTGAAAAGTAAGATTGTAAGGGTTATCCTCTATCTATTTAAAGTAAGATTAATTTTTAGTAGAATTTCCAACAAGTAGTCGGAGAAAGGACATAACCTATCATTGGGGTGGGTGAACCTCTATAAATCTATGTGTTCATCTATTCCATTATCTTATTAAGTTTATGTTTCTTATGTTTGTTTCATTATTAATTGAATTTAATTAATATTGGCATAAGCATAACATTCCATTTAGGTTGAATTTTGATTTAGTGGTTTATTTAGTTAAAATTAGCCTAGGTTTTTTAATTTGTTTAATTTCATAAGAAATTTTAAAATCCCCAATTCACCCCCTTTTGGGTTCCATAAAACTTATAAAATTATTCAAGTTGATCTTTCTAAATAATTAAAATCTAATTAATTATAGTAGAGTTCCCTATGGAGCAACATCCAGACTCTTTTAGTACACTTTATTCTTGCGACAGGTGCACTTACCTGTAAGTTGGTTTGGAATTAAGTTTTGAAATTGTTCTAAAAGATAAAAGCAAATAAAGCCAATAACAATCATTAAAGAATTGAAAGCATAAAAGCTTAGCATATCCAAAATAAACTCCAGTAGGAGTATATTGAACCCAGTAGCCTAAACTAACTCTAGTAAGAGTAAATTGAGACCAAGGCATTACATAACTAGATTAATTAGGACCTTTAAACCAAAAGGAAAAACATACCAAAGGAACAGATACATAATAGCTAATATTTTTAGGACAATTTACAACCATGTCACCAAGTTTCAACTCCCATGATAACATCATACTTGAAGACAGATCTGGGCCCTCCAATCTAACTTTAAGAATTTATCTAATCGACTAGATAGATTTCTGTATAAAAATAACTGAGACCTTACCTTCATTCCTGAAGGCCCACAAATTTCTTTCTCTCTATATAGAGTAAAAACAATATAAAAAAGTCACCTTAAGAGTTATATGAACTGTAACAATAAGGGCAGGGAAGGAAGCAACCTAGCATAATGTGTTGTGCCAATCTAAATCTAGGTAGGTTACAGAAAATGTAAATTGCAGCTTAAGTTTTAGTTAAGCAAAAATGTAGAACTTAAAATCAAATGTTCAATTAATTCATCCTTTAATCTGAAAATTTTACATGACCTATTAGGAATACCTCCCTATTGGACTCTGTCTATTGTAGATAAGTTGTTCTTGTAGGCCATCCAATCAATGAAGGATACCTTAAGGAGATTTTTTTTACATTAAACTAGACTATACCATGGTATAAAAGGGATACTCTCCATCAACAATCCCTGATAAGATTTATTAAAAGAGTACCATATTGATGATGTAATCACATAATCTTATCTTCTATCTGTTGGTTAGTTTGGTATGATAACATCTTAATTACACATCTTTTGGGCATGTTTTCATAATGATTATTTTAGTTTTGTTAGGCAATTCCATGTGATATGGGTGCATATTTAATTGATTATTGAATAAGATGATGCTTTTTTTTATGAGTGTTTATGCTTTGTAGGACTTTGGCGAGCTTTTTAATGAACTTTTAAAGTTAGAATAGATGTGGAATCAATTTGAACAGTTAGAGAATCATGTTATAAAGTTCTACATCAAATATCAAGACTATAGGACAAGCTGTAAAGAGTCCTTCAAGAGAAGAGTAAGAAAATCTAAAATAAGCAATAATTCAAGAGCAGGAGACTTTTGTGAGAAATTAGATGCACTTTTGGGATTGTAATGTCGTGTGATAATTTTGTAGAGTAAGAACATCATATTACTGAGTTCTACACCAACTTTCAAGCTAAAAGACAAGCAATGGAAAGTGCATAGTGAAAACACTAAGAAGAGTTGAAAGTTGAAAAAGCTAGAAAACTTGAAGTAAGCCACGCTTAGGGCCATGACATGGCTTTGCTCGTGGTTTTTATCCAAATAAAACCATAAGAAAAGCCACAGCCATGGTATTATCAACCCTTTTTTATGAATTTTAATGTTTTAAGATTTTTTTTCTCAGGTCTTTGGTTCCTTTAAACCTTATAGCTGCCACCAAGACACTAGATGTGATTTCTAAGCCATCTTAACAAGTATTTAAGTCATATTAATGGACGAGATTGGATTTAAACACTTAAAATTAATAAGAGGGCATTTTCAACCAAGAATCATAGAGGTCAAGAGATTTAAGAACCATAACCATAAGCTTCTTCATCCCTTCTCTCTTTATGATTATTTTTATTGTAAGATTTAGATTGTTATGAAACCTAAGATGTATTATTACATCATTCCATTAATTTAATGTTGAATTTCCAGGTTTTTCTTAGATTTACTAATGAAGTTAATGACATTGATTTTTAAATTTTATGCGAATATGATCTTTAATTCTAATAGTGTGATTGCATATGTTTAAATTAAGAAATCAAATACTTGATTAGATTAATACATAAGTGATGCATCTTGTATGGAGACCTAGAGATAAGCTTATATAAGATTTCTAGATTAGGTGTGAACTTAATTCAAACAATAGGGTTTATAGAACAAATTAATTCATCAAATTGATCTTTTTGAAGTAGAGAGAACTTTTTCTTAGCTTATTAAATTGAATAGATTTACATAATTCAAGAGAGATTGTAATTTAACTTAAGTAACCTATGGTCTAAAATAATATGGAGAATCTATTAAATCAAGGTTGAGTGATGAATACAAATGCATCTTATAGGGGATTAACTATTTAGAACTTAACTTCGTGATTGCTTGTTAATTCTTGTTATTTTTCTAAAGATTGATTTTAGTTATTTTGTTTATTTTCATTATTCAACAAATCAACAACCCATTGAGTAGGTCAGGTAGCAAGGATAGGAATTCTCTAATAATCATAGTCCTTGTAGATCAATAATCCGAACTCACACTATCTATACTACATTATTATATGTGCACTTGCCTATTTGTATGGTTTTAGTAATGTTTTTTTTTTATAATTCTTGAATTTATATTTTATAAAAACTTAGGTATGCTCATCATGCATTAAGATAATCTAGGAGATTGTCACAAATCAGCTTAGAGCCTCTAAAACAACACCTCTATTCATTATTATAGATCATACAATTAAAATATTAGGTGGAAAAAGTGCCTAAGATTACATGCTTTCAAAATGAGATAAAGAGGGCCTAATTTGGTCCAATCATTGCAGCATACTGAGGTGTTCTTACCATTTTCTATCTAATGCAAAAAGGCATTATGAATAAAGCTTTTCATTTTAAAAATTTACTGTAAAGTTCAAAAGAAATCATATTTTTTTTCTTACATTCCCAAAGGTTTCTACCATGCAAATGGAAAGTGTGAACCCACCTTATCCATAACTCTTATCCTTAACGCCTTCTTGTAACATTGCTTATATTTGGTGCTTGAAGAATGTTGCTTCACTCTTCATGTCGCCACTCTACTCCCACTTTCAGTGACTTAAACATTGATCTTATAAGGCATTGTTTTACTCCTTTTAAGTGTCGTTTTAGTAGTTGTCCCTAGATTTTTAGCTGAATCTCCCATTCTATTGTCTACAACTTGCCCACTTATAGAATATATATAAATGGAGATTTAAAAGCCAGAAATACAAGCTTTGAACAAAAAAGAACACGAATTTAAGAGAAAAATTAGATTTAGCTTATTCTTCCAATGTGTGATTTTATTTTACAGATTTCAGTTGATGTTAGTGGATTGTAAAGGTGCCTACACATGATTCAAGCTTGTAAACATGCTTATGACTGATTTTTGATGAATTATAGCCTATTTTTGTAGATTAAATCCATCTTTCTCTCATTTGCGCAAGAATATGATGAGTTTGATTGATTTTATGCTTCAAATGACTAGCTAAACGCATTAAGGGTTGTGGATTGGTTCTAAAATGATATAAGAACATGCTAAATGAGTTTGAATGCATGATTGGAGATTGTCTTTGGTTATATGATGAGATTAATGCTTGTTTCAACTTAAACCTTTGAATAAATCTAAGAAACATATTAGGATATGAGAAATCTACCTAATATGATGGATATATCGATAAGTAACCTGATTTAAATCATTACATGACTAAAATATGGTTTATCTTAATGATCATAATTTGAAAATTTGGATTTTTAGGTTAAACTTTCAATACTTTATACCTAATATTTTAAGAATGATGCATGACCATCCTTCATCTTAGAGAATGAGCTTATTCTTTACCATACTAGGCTTAGAATTAGAGAAGTGACCCTAAGACATCACTTTTCAATCATTAATTAATTTAATTGGATCATTAAGGCCAATTCCATAACTTCGTTATCCATAAGGCAATCACTTTTAATTAACTAAGTTATTCTGCATAAATTGGTATTTTTAAGTTCAATTAGTAAGCTTATTTTTCAATTTGAAATTATGTTTGAATCTCTAGATAATTGTGATCTAAATTGGGCCTAGTACTTGCAATTTAGCTGAACTCCCTGTGAGAATGATACTTGGATATAACATACTCCATATATTACTTGTGACTGGTGCACTTACCATCGGAGTTGGTTTGATTGATTTGAGATAATTGAAATCAAAATAAAAAATTGTGAGTTAAAATTGGGTGAAATTCATTTAAATTGGCACTAGCACAAACCATCCCAACATGCTACTAGTGATGAGATAACCAAGTAACTTGGGTTGATAGGTAGAGAGTTAAAGAGATGGTTTACAATAACTATTGCAACAACATTTATAACTCACCATAGATTGATCAGACTTATTTTAAGCCATCACCTTTGAATTATTATCAATAGTAGGAAGAAGAATTGAGATTGAAAGAGTTATTAATAAAAGATATATCTTTAGTAGAAGTTTGATTCATAGTTATCAAGGCCTTCATCCATAACTTGATGTCATAAGTTAAATAATTAATTCTAAAATAAGAAAAATCAAGAATAAGAGAATTTTTTGTTAAGGTTATATCTATATATGAAGCTTAATTCGAGAGTTTAGAGACTTTACAACTTGGTGACATAAGTTGGGCAACTAGCTAAATTGAATATAGAATAAGCGTGATCAAATTTGAGAGTGTTATAAATATGAAGTCAAGAGAGTGAGATATAGAAGAATTATCAAGTAAGGGGAATCTAATGTTCTTGGTGGAAGAGGATACAGAAAGTGCTATTGATGCTACAATTTTTTAGGAAGAAAATTAAGTACCTTTGTGCATTGATTTTATTAGTATTACAATTTTTTATTGTCAATAGGAAATTAAGCACTAAGACCTTTCATCAAGGTATGTCAAACATTCAAAATGAGGTGTGAGGAATAATTGGAATATAGGTATGGCATAATATATATTTGTGGTAAACCATCTAGAATTTAAAGAAATTGACTACAGGTATGGTTTGAGAAAAATAATTATAATTCTCTAACATTAATGTCTAGTTAAACGACTTTAAAGAAGCACTTACTAGGAGACAGCTTAACGATTACAACTCGAAGTAAAGTAGGATTTAATTTTCTATTATTATCAATTAAGTTAGTTTTTACTATTTTATTATTTTTGTACTTTCACTTTTCTTCTTGCTATTTTGGTCTTTTCAGTTAGTTATCATGGATGGTGGAAGAGTAACTTATGTGAAATCTAAGGGAGTTTCTTATGACATTATCTTCTCTTTGTTATGTTTATTTATATTATTTAAACATCAAGAATGAAGTTCAAGTTAAATGTGGAGGAAGGGAATAGGATATCTATAGTTTGTACACTTGAATTATTGTGAGTAAGTGAGTAATTATTTTAGATATCTCACATAGAATGATTTTAATTATTATTTGATTGTTAATTGTTATATTGCAATGCAATTGATATGTTTGGCATCAATAGTATTGAAAAACTCTTAGTTGATTTCTAACTGCTAACTTTATTTTTTATTTTATATGTATTGCATGTGTTTAATGACACTTATGTGCAATATTAGGTCTCTAAGAATACTTTGTATATATTGTTATGTGAATTTGGAATAGGGTATTTACTTAATTAAATTTATGAGTTTAATAAGTTCTAAAAAAAGTATGCATTGAATAAATGGGCATAAATTTTTTACTTCTCTAACATCATACTAATAAAAAAGTCTAAATTAATAAGTGGTCATAGTAGCCTTTTGAGAGGGTGACTTAGTTAAGTAAGCAAAGATATTCATGACTAGGTGCCTACTTTCACATCAAAAGGTTAGTTGACATCTTAAACAAGCTTTTAAGAGTATCCTAGTTGCGTAGCTGGGGGCATTCATGACAAGGTGTTTGTCTTTGCATTAAAAGATAAGGTGACTTCTAAATTAAAGATGCAAATGCTTCGAAAACACCTTTAACTAAATTTGTATAATGATGTGCATGCAATTACTTGGATTCGTAGTATTGTGCCTCAAGGGTCTTAGATTCATAGTATTGTGCCTAAGAGGTTGATATTATTAATTTCTTGTTTGTATAAGAATTAAGTTTTTTTTCGTGATTGAGTTTGGACATAAAAGCTATGTCAAATGCATTGATTTGTAGTTTTTTGTACTTAATTAACTTTTAACTACTTTTAGAGTTACTTTCAAGGAGTTTCCAAGTGCTTAATTGAGGATAAACAACAGTTCAAGTATGAGAGAATTTAATAGGGCCTAAGTTCTACATTTTTAAATATGAATTTAATCTTTTATAGCTTAAGTTTGAGCCTTTTTCAAGTACTTTTTATGCTTAAATGTTTCAATTATTGAATTTAATATTATTCTTATCAGTTAGTGCAAAAATTGGTTGTTTTTGTAGGCCTTGGAAGTTATATTTAATCATGAAAAGAGTTAGATAGTTTATGGGATAAAAATGTTAAAGAGAACTTACTTTCTAGTGAGTTCCATGGCCAGCCCTATGGCTCTGTCCTAAGCCATGGAATTTTCCAATGGAAAGAGTAAGAAATGAAAGAATATAGTGAAGTCCACAGCTAAATTCATGGTGTGATCTTTGCCATGGCCATCCCATTATTTGTCCAATGGCCATGGCTTTAGCTGTTGGCAGTCAGGCTGCCATATATATAAATTCATGTTTTGAGTTATTTTCAATTGTTGTTAACACTAGAGTAATGGCAGCCGCCACTCAAAATAGGAAACTCATTCTTAAACCAATTCTATTTAAGATTAAACCCATTTAAGGAGAGGAAATCAAGATCAAAGTGGATATTGCATTATATATATAGTTAGATGAATCGCATACAGACTTAGATGGATCAAATGTAGGAGCATATGCAGTCTCACAACTTAAGACCTACTAGTTAGGACATTTATAGTTGTACGTTTTCTTTTTTCTCATTATTGTTGTTTTTGTTCACTTATGTTATTTTGTATTTCATGTTCCCTAATGTAGACATGATTATATTAATGATATTAGAGTTTTATTATTTTTGTGACTTTTTTCCTTTATATTTCTTTTAATTTTTTTAGTTAGCTACAAGCAATCCCCCATGTTCTCAATTGAAAATAATACGTCATATTCAGTTAAGGGAGTACTTTTGTTCCCATTCTTTTCCTATTGTGTTTATTTTGATTTTTGAACATTAGAGACAATGCTTATCTTAAGTGTAAGGGAGGGAACTAAGATTCAATTTTCTTACACTTGATATTATTATGAATCTAAGGGTAATTTATTTGATATTTCATGAATTTTTTTGAAATGATCAATTAAATGTTGAATAACGTGCTTTAGTTTGGTTAATGTAGTTAATATAGTTAGAATTAAATAGTTTATAATTGATATTTATTTGTTTACATATGAGAGAAGTTATGTATATGGTTCACTCTTTATGTATGTTTACTGAATTTTGATGAAATTGCATATGGTTTTTATGTGAATTTGAATAAGGCATTCATTTTAATTAATTTTTAGGTAAATGAAATAAATTTCATAATCTAAAAAAGTGAGAACTAAATGCATTATGAAGCATAAAAAACATTTTCTATGAAAAGATAGAGCATGAAGCACACCTGTCTAAAAAAAAGAAAAAAAGAAAAACAAATATAAATAAATGTATGATGAAGCGTAAAATGCACATACTATTGGATTACCTTATGATAATTTGGATAGTTTTTTTATGAGTTTCTTTGATGTTTGATAGGATGTTTAAAGAGTTAGCTTGACTAAATATTTTAACTAAAGTTTGTGAATTCCTAATTAAGAGTGAACTAAGATAGACTAGCTATATTGGCTGCATTGATTAGAATAAAGTAACATGTTTGACATTTGAAAAGATATTAGGAAATTTTGATTGAGTATTTAAATAACTTGTTTGAGGACAAGTAATAATTCAAGTGTGTGAGAATTGATAGGGTTGTAATTTATAGGATTTTTAGCATGAATTATTATGCTTTGTCCCCTATTTTGATGTTAAAATTTTCAATTTATATTTATATTATTTATTTTTTGGATTCATGCCTAAGAATAGGAGTTTTATGCAAAAAGGATCAAGTGTAGTTGATTTTCTATATGAAAAACAATTGTCTTTAGCAGCACCGTTGTTGTCATATTGAAACCACTATTATTATCAATCTAGGAGAACAAAGTAACTCATTAATAGTGTCATTTCGCGCAAACCACCATCACTATGAAGATAGAAGAATAACATGGGTGAATAACAGCACCATTGATGTTTGCCAATCTATGAAAAATTTCTTAAGGACATTTTATCAAAGAAGAGAAAATTAGAGGATTACGAGACTGTAAAGTTAAATGAAGAATGTTCTGCAATCCTTCTAAGGAAGTTACCCCCTACGCTCAAGGATCCTGGTACTTTTACCATTCCTTGTGTAATTGGTGACTTGCAAATAGATAGGGCTTTGATGGAATTAGGAGCAAGTATAAATTTAATGCCCTTATCTATCTTTAAAAATTTAGGCTTAGAAGAGCCAAAACCTACAACATTCTTTTTACGATTAGCAAATAGATCTATCACATATCCAGAAGGAATTATCAAATTTTTTTGGTTAAGGTGGATAAGTTTATTTATCCCATACATTTTCTAGAGCTAGACATATAAGAAGACTATAAGGTGCCTATTATTCTTAGACGACCATTTATGGCTACGGCCAAGGAACTTATTGATGTTCATGGTGGTAAGTTGATTATGAGACTGTAGGACGAAGAGATTGAATTTAATGTGTTTCAAGCAATGCATCACCCAGCAGATCATGATTGTTGCAATTTTATAGAAGTTACGCATTTTGAGAGTGACTCTGTGATTGAATTATATGCTAATCCTTTACAAAAGGTGTTGAATCATTCATAGTATTCTTAGCCCTCCATCTAGTTTACTAGTCATAAATTCCTCGTCTTTAGATTACAGGATGGAAAACAAGTTGATAGTAATGTTACGAAATCATATAGGAGCAATAAGTTGGACAATTGCTGATCTTAAAGGATTAAGTCCTTCTATTTATACACATAATATTTTTATGGAAGAAGGTAGTAAGCCAAAAGTTCAACCATAAAGAAGGTTAAAACTAAACATGAAAGAAGTAGTACAGAATGAAGTGGTCAAGTTATTAGATGCATGTATCATTTATCCTATTTCTGATTCACCTTGGGTTAGCCTTGTATAAGTAGTACCTCAGAAAGGTGATATTACTGTGGTTCCGAATAAAAAGAATGAACAAGTAGCCACTAGAAAGGTAATTGGTTTCTGAATGTGCTAAATGATGCCACCATAAATGATTATTTTCTTTTACCTTTCATTGATCAAGTGATTGAAAGGTTGACTGGAAATAGTTTTCATTATGTATTAGATGAGTATAGTGGGTATTTACAAATTCTAGTTATCCTTGAGGACTAAGAGAGAACAACATTTACTGGTCCTTATGACACATTTGTTTATAGACGTATGCATTTTAAGCTATGCAATGCCTTAACAACTTTTCAAAGGTGTAAGATGGCTGTATTTTTTGATATAATATAATCTTGCATCGAGGTTCTCATAGATGATTTTTCAGTTTTTGGCACATCTTTTGAATCCTATTTTCAAAATTTAGATAAAGTGCTTAAATGTTATGAAGAGACGAATTTGGTGTTGAATTGGGAAAAGTGCCATTTTATGGTTCAAGAGTGTATTGTTTTAGGCCATAAGATCTTGAGTAAGGATATAGAGGTAGACCCAACAAAGATAGATATGATTGCTTAGCTTTCACCTCCAAATTTAGTTAAACCAGTCAGAATTTTCTTAGGTCATACTGGTTTCTATCATAGATTCATTAAGGACTTTTCAAAGATAACTAAACCCCTTATTGATCTTTTGACCAAGGATGTAGTATTTAAGTTTGATGATAAGTGTTTGCATGCTTTTGAACTATTGAAGATTAAACTCACTAGTGCACCCATCTTAGTTTCACCTGATGTTCATTACCAGTTTAATTGATGTACAATCCAAGTGATTTCGCCATTAGTACAGTGTTAAGGAAAAGGAAGAAATTTTTTTTTCATCCAATCTATTATGCGAGTAGAACTCTCAATAAAGCTCAAAATAATTATACAACAACTGAAAATGAGATGTTAGCTGTCATCTTTACTTTTGACAAATTTCGTTATTACTTAGTTTTATCAAAGTTGACAGTATACACTGATCATGCGACAATGAAATATTTGATGAATAAATCTGAAGTGAAGTCGAGATTGATCAAATGGGCTTTTATTACAAAAGTTTGACATTGAGATTAAGGATAAGAAGGTTCTGAGAACTTTATAGCCTATCATTTTCAAGGTTGAATGAAAAAGTAATGGAAAAAGGTGAAAATCATAAAATTCAAGAAATGTTTCTAAAGGAACATTCATTGGCAGTAAAGGATAATGAGCCATCGTATGTTGATTTTGTTAATTATTTGGCTAGTAAAATTATTCCTTGTCATTTATTATGTTAATAAAGAAAGAAGTTCCTTTCCGATGTTCGAAGATTTCTATGGTATTATCCGTTTCTATACAAGATTTTTGAAGATGGAATGATTAGAAAATGTGTTCCTAATTCAGAAGTGTCTTTTATCTTAGAACATTGTCATTCTAAAGAAGTAGGAGGACACTTTGCCCCAACTAGAACTGCTTATAAAATTTTAGAATTAGGATCTTATTGGATTTTATCTTAGAACATTGTCATTCTAAGGAAGTAGGAGGACACTTTGGCCCAACTAGAAGTGCTCATAAAGTTTTAGAATTAGGATTCTATTGGCCTACTTTGTTTAATGACGCATTTGAGTTTGTTAAATCTTGTGATTGTTGTTAGAGAGTAGGAAACATTTCTAGAAGACACGAGATGCCTTTGAATAATATTGTAAACTGCAAAGTGTTTGATATATAGGGCATTGATTTTATGAGTCCGTTCCCTAAATCATATGCTAACTAGTATATTTTAGTCGCAGTTGCTTATATAAGTAAATGGGTAGATGCAATAACCTTGCCTATTAATGAAGCAAAGGGAGTGGTGAAGTTTTTAAAGAAGAATATGTTTACAGGATTTGGTACACCTCAAGCAATCATAATTGATGGAGGTTTGCATTTTTATAATACTCAATTTGATAACCTCATATCAAATTATGGTGTAACTTATAAAGTTGCCACTCCATATCATCCTCAAATACGAGGTCTGTTTAAAATTCAAATAGAGTAATCAAAAGAATTCTAGAAAAGACTATAAATTCCTCAAGAATGATTAGTCCTTAAAATTGGATAATGCATCATAGGCTTATAGAACTGCTTATAAGACGTCTGTTGGTATGTCTCCTTTTCCCCTCATTTATGGAAAATCATGTCATTTGCCAGTTGAATTAGAATATAAAGCATTTTAAACTATTCAATTTTTAAATTTTGACTCCAGACAAAGTGGTGAACAAATACTTTTATAATTGAATGAGATAGAAGAATTTCATTTGGATGTTTATGAAAATGCTCATCTTTACAAGGAAAAAAGTTAAGAAATGGCATAACAAGAACATTATTCAGCGAAATATCAAAGTTGGTGATAACGTTTTGGTATATAATGCAAGATTGAGACTCTTCCCTGGAAAGCTAAAATCAAGTTGGTTTGGTCCTTATGATGTTATTCGAGCCTATCTATATGGAGCTTTTGAACTTACTAACGGTCAATCCACTTTTAAAGTAAATTTTCATCGAGTTAAATTGTATTCCCCTAGAACAGTTAAGGAATCTGCCTATACTATTACTCTTTTCAATCATCCCTAATCTAGGCTCTATTTTTCTTAGCTTTTAGTGATTTTTTTTAAATTTTGTGTGTTAGGTTAGTAGTTTTTTATATGTTTAATTACTGTGTTTTATTTTTGCTTTTTGCTTGCTTTTAATTTAATGATTCTTGTTGTTTTATTCATGATATCTAATTTAGGAGCTTGTATTTAATAATTATACCTGTTACTTTCACTTGTTCATTGATTTTTTCAGGTACGATTTTAATGGTGATTCCTTTTTCAATGGAACTAGCTTCAGATTTTTTTAATCATTTCGGGTGCTTCCTCTCTTTCTTCCCTCATATTTGTGCTTTTTTGTTATTTTATGAACACTGAGGACAATGTTCAATCTAAGTGTGGGGGAGGGAATGGATGATCACACTTATGTTTGATTTGTTCTAAAGTATCTCAATTTATCATCTTTTTTATCATAATCTATAATTTGTGGAAAAAAAGTTCAATTTTGATGCATGTTTTTTGACATTTGTCATTTTGTTTTCATTTATAATGGTCTTTTTAGATGCTGTGTGGTTGATTAATTATGTTAAAGATCAAATGGTTTTAGGTTACTTCATTTTTTGGGTGATGACATCTTGTAATCATTATGAATTTCATATTTAAAATGCATAGTTCTAAAGAAAAATGTGCTTTCTTTTAAAATACCATATCATCTTACTTTAAATTGAAAAATAAAATGAAAAGAAAAAATGAAAAATAAAAATGTTAAAAAATGAAAAAGAGAAAATAAAAGAAAATAAAAAGTAAGTGATAAGTGAGTTTATTCACTCTGCTGGCTTTAAACCAATTGGTTGAAGTTTATTAGTGGTGTTAGTAGCCAGTTAATGTAAGGTGATTTGATTGAAGTACCAGGGATGTTCATGAAAAAATGTTCATCTTTGTGTAATAAGATTACTTGACTCTTAACCAAACTTCCAAAAAGCTTACATTTATGTTTTTTGTTTTTTGTTTTAACGAATAAAGGATGGTTGATGGTTTTGGAAGATGATACGTCATGCTTTAGCACTATTCATTTTTCATATGGAATGGAAGTGTGATTGAGTTTTAATGTGATGAAACATAAAGTTATTTAAACTTTTTTGTGGCTTAGTATGCTTAATTGACTATATACCATGTTTTAGGTGCATAATGTCTGAAAACCCAAGGACATTGATCCATTGATTGTATTTGATGAGTTGGATAAGTTTTTCTATGCTTATAGGTCATTTTGAACTTGATGATTGCATGATTTTCTTGAGGACAAGCATAAGCTAAGTGTGGGGGAATTAATAGCTTAAGAATTTATAGCATTTTCATAACTAATTCATGTCAAATTAAGCTACATTACTTCTAAATTGATGTTAAAATGCTTCATTATGTTTATAAATTTTGTACAATGCAGATGGAAGTTATAAAGTGGAGAAAAGATCAAAAATTCATCAAAAATGTCATATTTTGGGAACTGCAACCTTATGTAGCCTGCCATTGTGCTTCTCGAATTGTCGTTTTACTCCCGAAGATAGAGACTTAAACGGCAGTTTCATAGCCCGCCATTATACTCCTTTTAAGCACCATTTAAGTACTAGTTGAAGAGTTTCTAGCCGGATCTCTCATTCTATTGATTGCAACTTGCAAAAGTTGCTTCTCACTTGTAGTTGACATATAAAAGAAAGTCTGAAATCCAGAAATAATAAGAATTGAAAAAGAGAAACAAGTTTTCAAATCAATCCTCAGATTCTTTTAAAGTTTAGGGCTTCTAACTAGTGTTCTTTATATTTTTCTTATTTTCTTTATAGATTTAAGTTATTTTTGTGGATTGTAGAAGCTCAATCCCATATCTTAGACTTGTAGGTATGTTTTTAGTTCCATTGAGTGCATTCTAAACTCATATTTTGTATTGAAAATCTACTCTCGAGCTTATATATTCAAGAACATGAGTTATATGCATGATATCTTTTCTTTCTTAATTCAAATGAGTGGCTGAACGTATTTGTGGTTAAGGAATGGTGATTTGATGATATGAATACATGCTTAGACATGATTAAGAGCTATCTTTTACTTATTTCAATGCTTAAAGCTTGTCTTAAATGGATTATTTAAGATTAAGATGATAAATGGTGAAAGAAGATGTCCAATCTCTTAATCCATTGGAAAATCAATCAGTAACTTTATTTTATTCAATATAAGACCAATGATTGGTTAATCTTAAGGGCAGTAATATGAGAATATGAATTTTTAGATTAAGCTTCTTGTACATTAAGTCTTTTTTATGTTAATTTAAGAGAGGACCAAACGTCAAACTTCATAAGGAAGAGAAAAGACATTGATTTGATCATAACCTTGTCTGCATTTAATGAAGTTGCCCTAGGATAAGTCCCTTAATCCATAACTAATTCATTTAGATCATTGAATTCCTTGACCATTTAATCCATTAAGTAACCT